>JANHAO010006689.1:0-21012 GCA_026873985.1 Saraca asoca
TTTTTAATAATAGCATGTGCTTATAATAATAAATTAAATATAATACTTATATATTTTAATCATGTATTATGTAATCTTATGATTTCATATTATTATTCTTATTTTTTAAACCACTTTTTATTACATTTCCTTCCACTTCCTTTCCTCTTTATTTCCACTCAATCAATCAACAAAAAATCATCTTCCATTCCTTCCATCTTCCTTTCCTTTCCCTTCCTTTCCTTTCCTTTCTATCATCTAAGCACAGTGTAAAAGTATCAAGATTCAATAATGGGCACTTGTTACGCATGCCTTCCAAACGCTGTCAAACACTGACAATGAATATTTAGATATACTTTAAATATTTTTTAATTTTTTATGCATAGATATTAATTATGTATTTAAGTAATTTTTTATACATATATCTATATTTTGTGTAGTAATACTTTTATATATCTATGTCGTGTCTGTATTTTGCTCATTTGGGAGTATTTGGTTTTGACATTTTCAAGGATATGATTCTAGAGAATGTCAGGTTAATTCAATTAAAAAGACTTCTATGAATATTATAAAATTTAGTTAATTAATTTGAATATTTTTAAAAATGTTGTTAAGTTATCAAAAATGTTCATAATAAAAAGTTGACCGATCTACGACAACTAACCCTAGAAAATTGATTGGTCAATAATGATAGATGGTAGTAAGTATTATAACAATAGGTGATGATAGGAAATGATAAATAGTAGTAGATGATAGCAGGTAGTGAGTAATGGCAACCAATGATGGTAAGTTAAGGTGATAATGGTGGCAAGACATTAATATAAGGATAGATAAAATAGTCTTTTTATATGATAAAAAATTCTCATATCATAGAAATATAGGATATCCACCTCCTTTCATAAGAATATTTTGTAAGAATAATGAGCTAAAAACAGTCAGGTAAATGTTCACATTCCTAGATATATTTCTATTAATTTTGAACTAAACATAAGAATTTAACATTCCCTTGAAACATTCTTGTGAATGTGGGAAAGGCTCAGTGATCCTAAAGGCCCCCTAGGAATATTCCTTCATAAGTCTAAAGCAAAATTTAAAATCATATGTCGTCATTTGAAGATTAAAATTGTGCATACAATGGGAAAAAAAATAGGGATGAACATTAATTGTACTAAGATATGGAGTTAAGGGGAAGACACTTACCTCAAACCATAATAACTCAAGCATCAGTTGAAAAGCTGCTCCAGAAACTAAGTTTAGTTGATCTAGTGGTGCTAATTTTGCAGCACAATGTAACAAATTGTTTTGGTGAGGATCTTCATTGATTACTATCAAATCCTTGAAGTAGCCAATTTCATGTATTATATTGAAGATGTCAGCATGGCGATGCAAGACAGCAAAGTGAATTATGGATTGATTGTTATGGTCCACTTCCCACATCAAACTAGGGTAAGAGCTCATAAGTACAGCCAGGAATTCAAAATTTCCAACTTTGGCTGCAGTAAATATCAAGTGTGAAGGAGTACTTATGATTTCCTTTATCTTTGAATCTTCCTCTTCTTCACTGTGAATCTGTTCCCAAAGAGTTTTGGCAAGTTTAAGGATTTGATTCTTTGAACCTAGGATTTGACAAGTTGGTTAGATGATGAAAAAGAAATAGACATGGGAAAAATTATGCTTAAGAAAACAACAAAAAATGTAGAAAAAGGTTATGAATATTAATTAATTGTTGTTTGATTGTACATTCTTAGGGATATGATTTTTGTTGTCTTTTATCTTTTTTGATATATTAAAAAAAGGAAATGCTTATAAGGATCAAAACTTATGAAACTCAACACTTTTAATTGATAAAATTAACTTGGACTCTAGCCATGAACACTAAAAGATAGATAAGATGATGTAATTTAGAATTTCTTGAATGTAGAAATGTTCTTTTTAAATTGAGATTGACGTCAAGATTATAGTTGCAAGAAAATGCTAAAAAAAAAAATGTGGGAGTTAAGGAACAAGATTGTGGAAGTAATGCAAACCGTAATATGGCAATGGTAACTCACAATTTAGAAAAGCATGTTAAGGATTAGAAAGCCTTACAGGAGTCCACATGCCGCTTTTGAGCCAAGAGATGCAAAGCTGTCACTTGGTTCTCAGCTCTAGCATAAGCTAGTGTTGGTTTCTCTTCTAACATCTTCAAGGCCAGATCTGCAAAATAAGCAACACTTCAAATTATGGTTCTAAATTGCAGTTACAATTATGTTCTAATGAGCCAAATTACAGACAGTTGTAAAGGACATTGCAACCACAATATTGCAGTCCTAACATCTATATATTGCAATCTGCAATTTGAAATTGCAAATGCTGAAAGGAACTTAAGTTTCTTTTCGAAAAAGGAAAAAGAAACTTACCATAGATGCCATTGTCGACAGAAACGAGGAACAACTGAGTGAAGTCTTCTTCTTGCAAGCTTTGACTAGTCTTGGGATATAAAAAAGATGCCATTTCACCTTTTCTTTGAATAACAGCTAAGTGAAGAGGAGTCACTCCATTATTACCTCTAATTGTTGGCAATGAACCATTTTGCCGTAACATTATCTCAGCCATTTTCTTGTTTCCATTAGCAGCAGCAAAGAAGAAAGCAGTGTTTGCATTGATGTCTTGCAATGCCAGTTGATCTGTTTTCATTATCTTAACGAGCTCTTCCACAAAATTAACATTGTTTGCTCCTGCTGCAATATGCAGGGCTGTGGCCCAATTCTTTGTTATTGCAGTCTTGACAAGGTGCTCATTTTCCTCGAACAAGTGCCTAACATCTTTAAACTTGCCATTCATCGCTGCTTTCTCTATTGGTAGACATATCTTCATGCATTTTCGTAATCCCTCTGAAACCAAAATAATTAAACTAAGTAGGTAAACATTACTTTTACAAATTTGGGGTTTGAGACTCAGGAGCTTCAATCACTTCCAACTTGTGTACTCATGGAGAAAAAAATTTACTTCATGAAAAGGGATAATCAATTTGCAAGATCTAAATATTGTTTATAATTAAGAGATGCACATAGATATTTTCTATTTTAATTATGATTTAATTATAATTTTTGTCCCTTAATATACAAATTATTTGCATTTGTTTCACCTTAAATAAAATATTTTATTTTAGTTCCTTTAATATATAACTTAGATCAAATTAGATCCAAATTCAACTTCAGTTAAATTTAAAATAGAAAATCTTAGTTCACATACAAATCCTCTAAACTAATAATTATTAAGAGAAAAATTAGTACAACTCATCTTATTATATTAAAATACATATAAATCACGTGATGTATTTAAAATGAGAAAACACATTGATTTGACAACTACTATCATATAACTAACTGATTTCCCTTTTAATAATTATCAGCTTTGAGCCTTATTGGAGTTCTAGACATCAATTATGATTTTTAACCTTCAATTTAAATAAAATTATTGATATTCAGAATGTGATCAAATTTATACATTAGAGAGACTAAAATAAAATATTATATTTTAAAAAGACCAAATGTAATCAATTTGTATATTAGGGGATCAAAATTATAATTAAATCTTCAATTAATAAACTAATACTGGTTGCAATATCTTATATCAAAATTATAGGAATAGTTACACTTAAAAAAAATTACAAACTTAATAATGTTATTGATGACAACAAAATTTATGTGCTTTAATACTTGGTTCCCACAAGAGAAAAATCCTTTGTCACTCCCCTCGAGCATTCCCTCAAACCCAATGAGTGCTTGGATAGACAGATTATAAAAAAGTTTAAATTTGATGTGTTTGTAGTGTAAAATTTATTATATTCTCAAAAGATATTATGTCATTAAAAAAGTTATTAGGATTTTTTTATTAACGATAAAAAAATTTTAATAATTTTTTAATCATATAAAAAGATATCAATAAATGATAATGTAAAACTAATTTATATTGGAATTAGATTCTTATTAAAAAAATAACTACCTTGAATGGTTATGCATACACATTTACCTAAAAATAAATATTGGCATGAGCCTGTGATGTTCTCTGTAAAAGATATATAGAGCATATAAAGTGTTATGACTATATAAAGATTGATAGAAGGTACTTTCACCCTTAACCCCAAAGTGATGCACTAATAAAATTCAGAAGACAGAAAGAGAAATTACTTGGATCGTCGACAAGGTCAAGAAGAGGTCTGTTGTGTTGGCCTGACAATACTCTATTAATCTGAATTTGCACTTGTTTGTCTGAAGAACTTGCTGAATTTGTACTCGATACAGCCATATCTCTATGACTCTGTAAAAGAGACAGATTCAATATGTGATTTTCCTACATCTAGCATCATTAGTCAACAGATTCCTATTAAAACTATATTTATATATATATATATATATATATATATATAAAGTGAAAGATAGAAGTTTCCCAATTCGTAATTAACATCAAGCTTTCTACCTATAATCAATCCTTAAATGAAATATCCATTGTCAATGCAAAGAAAGGTTGAGGGATTGAAAGGAAATGCACAATTACAAGGAATAAAAGAGTAAAACTCATAAATTTTTTAAAAACAACTACAAATTAACCCAAAAAAAATATTAATTTACTATTGATTTTAATTATGAACCAACATATATGTTGCACATAATTTATTATTGATTTTATAAAAATGATAAGTACGGTATACACACTATTTTTTCTCTCACCTCCAAAAGCAAAGCCCCCCTTTGTATATGTGGTACATGTGCAAGATAGTGTAGTTATACATATTAGTGCGTGAAAGTTTGAGGATAAATTATAATCAAGACTTTGAAAATTACTTTTTTTTTTAATCTTGTTTGTTCCTATATAAGTAAAGTATTTTTGTACTATTTATACATTTTATGATTAATAAAATAAAGAAAATAACTTTCTCTCTAAAATAATAAATATTATTTTTCATCATATTTTTTACATAAAATGTTAAACAAATAATATATTTTTATTATTTTTATATTTTATAAATACAAATAAAAATAAATAACATTATAAGGGTGTTTGGTAAATAATTGTTTTGATACTTTTAACTGATTTAAGGGATTTTACTTGTTTAACTAAGTAGATAAATTCTTTTGAGTGTATAATAAATGATTATTTGTATAAGCTTTTTAACCTACTTTTTAAATTAGTTATTTGATATTTAAGATATAAAAAAAATTATTATTTTGATCAATTTAATTTTTGATACCCTTACCCTTAATACACAGAAAACTTTTATAAGAAATATGTATGAAATATATTTTATGATAATCCGTTTTCTAATTACTTCATATGCATCAAATATATTAATTGATCCGTCATTCATTTTCTCCTATTATTAATATATAAAAAATAACAATATTAATAAGGACAATAATAATAAACTTATTTTTATCTGAAATTATCTTTCTAAATAGAAATATATAATAAATTATAATTATTTGTTTCTTAAAAGAAAATATAATAAATGATAGCTTATAATTATTTATTTCTTAAAAAAATTTAATAAGTATAATAAATTATAATTCTTTATTTTTTAAAAGAAATTTGATAAATAATAAATTATAATTATTTATTTCTTAAAATAAAATCTAATTAATAATAAGTTATAATATTTTTTAAAATTTAATAAATAATATTTTAAAATTTAAAATATTATTATAATAAAAATATTTAAATAAATATAAAATATAGATGTACTCAGTTGCACTCATTTTTCCTTTTACATCAGACCATGTCCCTTTGTTAATGACAAAACTTTAACCTGTCAGCTTAAACTTTAGACTTCCAATTTTACCGAAGGGTAATTTTACAAAGATTTAAAGTTTTAAAAATTATTTATTTTTAAATTTTATAATAAATAATCAAATAAAAACATATCCTTAACATAACTTAATTAGTCATTTAATAATAAAAAATTTAACTTCGTTTCAAATTAAAGTAAAATTACCCGTAGCCGTGTGTCAAACTACGGTGAGAAATTAAGTGGAGATGCGAGTAAGTGGTGTGGGTTGCGGACTGCGGAGGATGAGCGCTTTTGCGGGTCACCAATCGAATGAGAGTGTCGTGCAAGCAAAATTCACGTATTTGTGTTGTTTCTCTCAGAAAATTTCTTGGTTTGAGTCTCAATTATTCTGATTTATTTTTCTTGAATTTCTTTTACTTGTTGTTCTTAAATTTATAAATAAAACTTGAATCACAAGAATACCATATTGAGATCAATTAATGTTATGATAATTAACAAAATAAGTGGAGTGCGCTAGTTTTTGAAAAAAATATTTAACATTTCATATTTTATATATTAACGATGTAATTATATATTTTATTTTATAAGATGTTTGGTTCACAAAATTATATATTTTGAGAAATGTCACACTATTATATTTATTCAATTAAACAGATTTTTAAAAATGTTATAATATTTTATTTTAATTATTTTGTATATTTTTAAATTTTTGTAACTTTTAAAAATATTTTCATTAGAAAAATTGATTGGTCACTGAAAAACAATCAATTAAAAATGGACAATGTAAAAAATTTATTAATAAAAAATGGTTAATTTTAAAAAATTGATCAATTAAAAATAATTAATAGTAATTAATAATAATAGATGATGGTAAACAATGATCAATATTAATAGGTGAAGCATGTTTGAGATTCTAATGATAAGACATTCATAAAAAGATGAATAAGATAATCATTTTATATAATTAAAATATTTTTATATTTCTTGTATCCTATAAATATAGATATCTATCTCCTCATGAGAATATTAAAAAAAAAAATCAAACATTTTAAAAAAATATGAAGTTTTCATTTTTCTTGACTAGGAACCAAATGTAGAACTATTGAATTCCTTTAAAAACATTCTCAAAATCATGTATTTTACTCGCAAGCTAGTGGTAACATGCATGGAGCAAAGAATAATTTTATCTTTAAATAAGAAAAGTATAAAGTATATCGCATTTAATAATTAAGACTACAACCGTAGAGCTAATCTTAGATTGCACAAATAGTACACTGATATAAAGGGGTCACACAGTCACACCACACATAACATTATCATTATCATAAATATAATATGATAAAATATGAAGATAAAAAAAAAAACTTTTTTTAAAAGAGTAACCAAACAGATCTAAATAATTAAGAATTACAATTCGACCAACTAAAGTTATAATAAAAAAATTCTCATCTTTATATAAAAATTTGATTTTTAATGAAAGATAAATAAAAATATGAAATTATTTTATAAAATTATACGAATATACAACGACTAAGACCCTAGATATTAATAAGCTACCTGAAAATTCCAACTGATGGCTGATGCACAATCTGATTGGATCATGAAAATTATAATCATTTTATCTTTCATAACCTACTATTGAAAATATAATGAACAGTTGGGCCATACCTTGAGGAAATATCTTGTTTAAACGGAATCTGCTCCTCTTGCACTTGCCTTTCATAAAGATGTGGCTCACAATGTTTAGTACTAGAAGGTTATTTTTACAAAAGAAGATTATGAGAATTATAAAAAAAATGGAAGATACTTAGGAATTGTAGCATTCAACAACAGTTATTTTTATTAGTAAAAAAAAAATTATTGATTTGATTAATATTTTATAACTTTTTTACGAAATAATGAATAAAAATAAATAATATATATGATATATAATGATTCGAAATTATGATTATAATTATATTATAATTATTAAAATCATAAAAACATATTAAATAATATATAATTATTTCAAAATATAATTATGATTACGTAACAATTCATAACAATGATATTATAAACAATATTATAATTACCATCGATTAATTAATTACCTAAATCTTTTATTACTATAGCAGAACTGAAAAGAAGAATAAGACAAAAAGGAAGAGAAAGGAAAAGCGCTGGAAGGAAAAAAAAAGAAAATATAATATTAATAAAAATAAAGAATTATTATTGATTTGATTAATTAGTTTATGACCATTTTTAATGAAATATCGAAGAAAAATAAATAATATGTATAATATATAATGATCCTACAATATAATTATATTATAATTATTAAAATTACAAAAAAATAAAAATCGTGTGATAATTGTAAAATAAAATCGTAGTTATACAATAATTCATAATTATAATATTATAATTATTCCAGATTAATTAATTATTTAAATTTTTTATAATTATAGAAAAAAAATGAGAAGGAAGACCGAGAGTAGTGAGAGAAAGAAAGGAAGGAAAAGTGTAGAATAGAGAAAATGAAAGATGTAATGAAAGAGAAAAGATCTGTGAATAAAGAAGGAAAGGAATTACAAGAAGAGAAAGAACGTACTGTGAACTTAGTTGAAGATCAGAAGAAGATTCACACAGCTTTCTTCTGTTGGTTTGCTGAAAACAGAGATGCTTTTGAAGATTGTTGTGGAAAGCCTTTTTTCTTTTGCAATGTCATTGAATAATATGGACAAAGGAGAAGACTGTTCAATTCCAGCTCACTTTCTTGAGTTGGTTTGCTGAAAACACAGATGCTTTTGAAGATTGTTGTGGAAAGCCTTTTTTCTATTGCAATGTTATTTATGGACAAAGGAGAAGACTGAAGGGACATTTTAGGTCAATGAGGCAATTGCAGCGAAGGAAAAAAAAGGTGCATTATTATGGTTTAAGGATTTAGATTTTGATTTGCAGCTAATACCCTCCTGACACGTTTTGATTGGAAGGGCGGGCCCTTTGTTCACCACTTGCAACTTTATGTTTCAGCCGCCCCAATTGACATGGGAAAAATCTAATATGTTTATTGGTGTAAAGTTATATTACTAGATAAATGAATTTTCTCTTAAAATTTGATAAAATAATTATATTTATTTATAATTTTTTAAGATGAAATATGAACCATTCATTTAAGAATATTTAATTTTATCCCAATAAAAAAGTGATATATGATAACATATCCCTTCATCAAGGGCCTTTGATCTTCATATTTCTTTTGCAATTTCTTTTAAGAATATTTAAAAATTTTGATAATATTTTTAATTATATTATATTATTTATTTGGAGCTTAATATTATCATCTTTTATATTATAAATAAAATATTTTAACTTTCTGATTAAATAAATGTTAAAATTAAAAGGTAATTTTTTGATTTGTTAAAATATGAGGGAACTGTACTAAAATTCTCAATATTATAATAAAATTAAAAATATATTCAAGGAATCCACATTACGATATCAGAGTCATAATTGATAAAATTTTATTTGGGAATGTAAATTTTTTTTGGTCCAATATTTTCTCTATGGGAAGATGAGTATCTTACATTTTTATGGTATATAAATTTTTTAGTTATATAAAAGATTATTTTGTTCACCATTCTATTAATAATGTCTTATTACCATTACCATCTCAAACCATCATCAAATGTTACTATTGACCTCTACCCACTGCCATTAAATGTGGTTGATCACCACCATCACATTAACTAGTTAACTTTATGATATTGTCCATGCTTGATAAGTCACTTTCTAATGATCAATCAATTTTTTGATGATGATATTTTTTAGAATTTGTTATGTGCATTCTCAGGTTCTGCGAAATGGTCTAACAAAGGCCCAGTGGTAGAACAAGTCTGAAAGAGGAAAGAGCCAAGCTCGCTAGACCACTGCTCCTGTGGACATAGAACAAGGCAGAAGCCCTAGCTCGTTAAGGAATGAGATTCAGCTCGCATAGCCAATAGCTTGCTATACGCAAGTTTGCATTGCCAAAGGTGAGCTCGTGAAATTGTCCTTGTTGACCGAAGGCCAGTAGCAGTCAAAAATCCCAACTCGTGAATATTGCACCTCACCCAACAAAGAGCTCATTGAGGAAAGCCCTGAAACAATAATCCTCTCAGACTTAGTATGGAGGACCAACCTGCAAAAAGTAACACCGTGGGTCCACTCATAGAAAGCAAACTCCAGAAATCACTCAAAGACTACAGAAGCCAATTTGCAAGAACTGCACTTTTCATTTACATCTATTATTTGTTGTAACAGAAATATAACATGTAAAATTACTCTTATAACCCCTTCTCTATAAATAAGAGGAAGGAGCTTTTCGTAAAAAAAAGATGAAGATAATATACTGTAACTCTACTAAAATTTCTCCATAAATAATAAAATGCTACCATAGACATAAGAGAGTTTTCCATCTAGCTTTAGTCAAATCATGTTAAAACCCTGCTATGTCCATTCTGTTCTCCACTTATTTTCTGTTGTTTGGTGTATCCATTAACATTTGCACAACCAAACTGTAGTTTGGGTCCACAAGAACCCCTCTCGTTGGTCGGATTTGGCAAAACGAAAATCCAATATCAACATAATTCAATAAGATTTTCAAAAATATATTGTTATACCCTTAACTTAAGATGCGATTGTTTTAAAATGACATTCGGTAGAGACTTCCTATAAGTTTGATACACATTTTTACAATGCATTATTTTCATTATTTTAAGAAAAATGACAACTAAAAATTTACTAAAAATGTTTGAAATTCTATTTCGCTAAAAGAAAAGATTTTAATAAAATTTTAGTAAAGTTTTCTCTGTTCTTTATATGTTTGTTAAGGTCACAAACCCTCGATAAAACCTATAATTACAATAGTAAACACATACACATTATATGACAAATGTATATACATTCATATGCAAACTCAATATTTTTAACAATTGTCAATTTAATAATTTCAAGTGTTGTCTTCCGTCTCCATCCTAGTGTGATTAATTTTGAATGAGGAAAGGAGGTTGACAACTCTATTTCCATGAAAAAAAACATGTTTAAAATAGAAAGTGGATGAGTTTTATTGAAATTTTGTAAGTGAATAATTTATCAAAAACTAATAATACTTGAAAATACATAGTCTCAAAATATTGATACATGGCCCCTCACGGAGTTATATATCCACTAAAATATCATAACTTCTTGTAAATCAGATCCTTTCTCTAGTAACATAAGAACTTGCTTTCTCCCAGTTTAACAAAACTTCCAAAATACAATGCATATAATTAGGAAAGTATACGTACATGAAAATATGAGAAACTAATTATATATCACAATGAAAAACCAAGGCTCAGACTCATTAAAATTCACACTTTCAAGTAAATAAACTTTTATATCCATCCATAAATGATTCAAAAGTTTTAATTTCCAAAAACTTGTGAAAAATAGATATAAGTCAAAATTTA
Organism: Saraca asoca; assembly: GCA_026873985.1. Taxonomy (NCBI): domain Eukaryota; kingdom Viridiplantae; phylum Streptophyta; class Magnoliopsida; order Fabales; family Fabaceae; genus Saraca; species Saraca asoca. The sequence goes on from JANHAO010006689.1 coordinate 11,215, forward strand.
AATTTTTTATACATATTTATATAATATTTAATTAATTTTCAATATACCTTTAGGATCTAATGGTGAGTTCCTATAGATAACCTTACCTAACAGTATTTAGTTGCCATCATTCGCCTTATCATTCCAACAATTATTCTCCCCTTATCATTCCACTAGTCTTATTTCTCAATTCAATTCTATTCATAAGTGCACTTAGAGGTTTTCTAAAGAATTCCTTAAGGTTCCAAGAAAAAGAATACAACATAAAGCCAAAAAGGAGATATGCTTTCTTTAAACAAAATTCATTTGCAATTCAATCAATATCAATTCAACAATTTATCATTTGGCATTTCAATCACATTTTCATACATAAATAGTTGGCAAAATCATTTCATGAATATATCAAGAGTATTTATATCAATCACCCGCAAGTAATCATAGCTTACATATATATACATAAAAATCACTTGATGCACAGATGCCAATTTTGTCCTTACACGTGCACGCTAAGGAAAATCTCAATAATTTATGCAATGATAGAATGATATAAAGTTTAAATCATAAACCATAAGTTAAACACTTTTTATTCAACTTATATGGAAAGAAAAATAGTCAAATTATTCATATAAGTAATTTTGAAAACCCAAGTCAATTCAATAAACTTAGTAAGAGTTTCTAAAACCATAGAGAAATTAATTTATACTATAGCATATGTAAAGAGGAATGGATAAATCATCCACTCACATATCTAAGCTCATTAGTTTAGTTTTTAAGGTATTTCAGCTTCACGCATCTGTAATCTTCCACTTCTCTTTCTGGTTCCACAATTTAGGTGTCACTTTGTGGTTTCCATGAGTCTATAAACCTAGATATATAAAACTTTGGTTTTGTCATTACGATGGAATAATAGTTAACAAAAATTAAGATTGATTAGAATCAAATTGGAAACTCTCAAACAATTTAGGCAGTCGTTTTAATCTTTTCTAACTTTTCTTGAAACCATAGCCTTTATCTAGCACATATTGATGCTCTAATTTCTAGAGCTTCACAAAAGCCATTAACATTTACGTAGCATTAATCCTATAACAAAACATCACTTGTTTAAGTCAAAAACTTTCTTTCAATTGATCATAGAGCTAGCTAGACAAAACTAGCCTTGCTACAGCCTTTATTAGTCACAATTTGCTATAGACCTCAAATTGACCTATGGCCAATAAGACATTATGAGGGTTTTAAAACTACCATGAAAACAACCCCAATACATTCTTAAACTCAACTAAGACTTGCTCTATTAGCAGAAGATTTTCCACCAATTTTCTCTACCTAAGATTTAGTTTTCTAACCCTTAAGTCTCAATTTTCCTCTTTATTTACAATTAGAACCATCTATAGACAAATTAAAATCATTAGAAAGTAGAAAAATTACCCATTAAAGTAAAGGGGCAAAACAGGGGTTTCAGATGCAAAGGCTTCAACTTGCCTCGTTGACACCATTGCGAGTGTCTAAACCAACGACACTACTACATGGAGGCCAATGCCTCATGATGGGCCGAATTGGCTCACTTGACAGTGTTGAACTTGACAAAAAAGGGGTTGAACTTTGAATTGTAGCATTGCGACTCTTGGAGTTGAACATATAGAGTCTAGCTGAAGAGTGTTGGTGTTACTGGCTAGTCAATTTGCTTCTGTCTAATGGCAACTCCAGCACTGGGTGTAGGTTGGTAGAGGTGAAAAAAGGAGGAATGGTAAAGGTTAGGGTTTTAAGAAAATGATAAGGAAAGGGAGGGATTGGTAGGTTTTAACTCATGAATACAGAAAGAAAGGGCTTTATAGGTCTATTGTTGGAGTCAGCCAAAGTGAGCTGGGGCCTTATCCTCTCAATATTATATTTTTTTAGTAAATAAAAAGTTTTGAAAACTACAACAACAATTACAAGCCTTTATTGAATCTTTACAGAGGTTTTTGAAAAAAAAAAGGGAAATTTGAACTCTTATTGCACCAAAGAGTCATAAAACAAGATGGTTAATGTTGACGTCGAAATATGGTCCATGTGGAAGAACCAAACTTCGGCCAACAGGATGAAGAGTTCAGGAATCAATGCCATTCTTGAAGTGTTGTGGAGGATGGTCCAAAGGAAGAGAGGGAAGGAAAGACAGTGTTTTTAACGTGGTTCGGCTAAATCCGGGTGGTACCGAACCCTACGTCCACGGTGGAAGTTCTATTGATAATATGTAGATGTTTTGTTTACAAGATTGGCCTCTCCCCCTTCTGCTAACAAGGCAGTCCTATTTATAAAAGAAGGAGAGTAACATACATTAAATGCTAGCTACAGTTGTGTTACATCAATTAAATGGGAAAAAACACTAAGAAGTTTGCATCCCGGCAATGGGCTGTGAAGCAGGCCTTCTTAGGCCGACAAGTAGGCTTCGTAGCTGCCATTGTGTCAGGAAAAGTGCTCTGCTGTCTCAAGCAATGGCTTCTCGGGGAAGCCACTTAGGCTTGTCATAGCGAGGGGACAAGCGTGAGGGGAGCGGTCGCTGGCTCAATGCTCGAGCCCATTATCGCTGAGTCGCGCTATCGCTGAATTGCGGTCCTTCGGACCATGGTCGAGCGAAGTGGTCGGGACAGGGTTTGACGCTCATTGCGTTCGTTGCTTTGGGCTCCCGAAGGCTTTTTGCTGAGGCGCGAGGACATGTCCTCGGGTTCTCGAGGACTCCTCCGCACGGAGCCATTTTTAGTGTATAACAGTTAAGTTAAATGAATGCTATCTTAATATCATTATTAATTTAACAACTTAACTTTTTCTTAGTTAAAATAAGTAATACTTTGAACATTCAAAACAATTGTAAGATATCAAATCACTTATTTATTACGCCAAAATATTTACTATAAAAACTATAATTTATCTAAAATACAATACATAAAAAAGTTTCATGTATCAAATAAAATTCTTCAAGCACCTTTTTTTCCAAAATTCTCTAAGTGAATAAAACACCATATTATTAAATTAAAATAGAATTTACAATTAATCGTTTAATGAATCAAATATTCCTCAAGTAGCCAAGGATAAGGATGATTGGTCTTATTAAATTAAAGAAATTAGAAAGAGTACTTTGGGTCATATAAAATCTCCCCCTTTATAGAATTCATCTTCAAACTCTACTAACATTTAGGTCAAAGAACTAATAAAAGTTACGTAGGATGAAGGATGTATTAGTTTTAAATGACATTCATGTTTAGATATTCAGTTCATATGCATTTTCTATACTAGAAATTCAACTATCATAAATCACATCTACACTCCTTATCTTACTACATGGATACTTTCCTTTTCTAAACTCAATTATCCTTTATCATATAGTCCTTTTATCAAATAATCCTCTTCTTCTAATCTCTTGCAATTCTATTTGCAATTATATTTGCATTTTCAAAACTCATTCTACACATACCTATAGTTAATATATTCAATCCCAAATAGAAATATCATCCTACATACTTGCTAGAATTAAACATTTCTCAAAGTAACCCTAATACTTATTATGCATACCACTAGGTTCTAACTATTTACTTTCCCTAATTTTCTACTGTTAAGTGCATAGGTCTCATCTTCACATCACTAACTTAGATCCTATATACACTTCTTGATTTGAAGTCCAATTTATCATAACTTTTAAAGCACTAAAACCATTATTTAATAAATAACGAATCAATAAGATTAAAAAACTCATAAATTAATAGATTAGGTTTCTAAAACAATTTCCACTATAGTTAACAAATTCAGTTATTATTTCTATCATGAAAGTAGGATATCTGTCAAAATATAAAACCTTTGCTTTCACAATTATAATAAGTAATCTAATAATCATAATATATGTTAATGTCAAAATTAGCATTCCAAAGAGTTATAAAGTTTTAGATAAAATCACTCACTAAATCAAATAAATTGATTAGACAAGTCAAAATTTTAAGTTGACTACAAATACTCAATATTTAAATCAATAGCTCAAGTATATTTCAATGAAAATTAACCTTTAGTTTAACTGAACACAAAATAAGTGGGAATAATTTTCTTTCAAAATAATAGAAATTGAAATATATATAATAATATTCAAAGAAATTTCATATAAATCATTCATTATAAAGAATTTCACCTTTTATCAAAGATTATAGAATAAGGGTTACATAGTATAGGTTACCTGAGAACCCAACTACCTAAAGGTTGCATAATCATACAACAATTCTCACAATTATACCTATATAATTACAATCATAGTCTTTCATGCTAAATTCCTTGCTTCACATACAAAACTAAGCAAAGGTTCCTATAACTTATTGCCCTTACTCGTTTGATAGTACGAACAAGTGATTCAATCTGTTATCCTTATTTCTTTAAACTTTAAACTATTGATAATTCCTATAGAATTTATTATTTTTGACAGATATGGGCTTACATGATTACCTCCAAAAATTATCTTATTTGACTTAATCAATTACTCAAGAAGGGAGATTTGCCAATAATTCAAATCTAAGATAAGAAATCACCTAAATATAGAATACACACAAAACAAATGTTGCTATACCATCTTATTTTTCAATAAATCACATGACAATTACAATTCAAATTCAATCACTGTCTTAGCTAAGGGATTCCAATGTATGGAAGTCATACATAGAATAAAACTAAGGCTGACCATGGTCAAATATTGCTCTTAAATGACTTATGATAGATATCTTATGATTGGTGGTTAGGTAAATGGGTTGGAACTCAAGATTCCAATTTGGGCAAGAAAAGAAATAAAGAATTGAAACTCTAGAAATAGTGGAAATTAGGATTCTGGCTTCATTTCTTTACTCATTCTCCAAAGCAAACTATCCTTAAGGAATAAATAGCTCTTGGTTTCTTACGAAACATTTTCTTCAGGAGATAAACAATTCATTAGACAAGTCCTAGTTTTCTCTAGATACAAAATTCAGCCACTAGTGCTTACAGTTATACCAGAAAAAATAAAATTATGGTTACAATTATAGTTGGCAAAGTCCTTAATAAGCAGCCTAAAAGACAAACCAATAGAACTTAATACATAACCAGAATTTTTCATTGACAAAAATTCCATTACTAATTTAGTCTTTTCTAACTAAAACAGAAAACCTTTAACTAACTCAATAGGCAGGCCTTCATCAAATAAGCATATTCGAGTCATTTAACAATAAGTTACATACCATAGCACCCATCTGAACCTTCACACAACAACACATGAGCAACTAGACTTGTACCTCAATAGATTTGCAAGATCCATTCAAGACTCACAATAGGTTTGCCAATTCAATATAGGTTTATGATCTACTATGATTTCAAGGCTTTAGATAAACATACACAATCACTCAATTCCAACTCACTTTCTCTAAAAAAATTTCATAGCCTAGCTATTATAAGACTCAAGGCCAAAGCATCTAATAATTTTATTTTAACCAAAATGTGCATGTACCCTTATTATAATAGTGAATTATTATTCCAAGTGAACTTGTGACCTATAAATAGGTGTACACTAACATACAAATTACAAATGCTTACATATCTTAACCTTTAGACCAACTATATTCACATGACCCATTAGGTCTAAAGGCTTCAGTATGCACATTTTTCAGTTTAACACAGTTAGCTCATGATTCCCAAGGAAAGGGATAGGAAAACATATAACTATTATTCCTAAAATGGTGCTTAGCAAAACATAATAGGGGGCTCAATACACACACACACGTATATATATATATATTGCATAACCAAATAGTCAAAAGAGTCCACACCAACCCTAACTTGTAAAGTATACAATTAATATATTAATAATACTCATGTAACTATTAATTCATCATTTTCATAATGTAACCAAGATTGAGAAAGAACAACATTCATCGATACATAATAACTTAACATAAACTATTCACCTATAACAAAAATAGCATTAACATTACCAGATTATATGGAAAAATCGAGAGAATTATAAGATTCAGACTTAGTAATCGATGAAGGTTGTTAAGAATGTAGGGATAGGACGATGGAGAAAAAAAACAATGATGAAAGTGAGGAGCTTGATTAGGTGCAAAATGAAAATCTAAGTTGTGACTTTTAACTAAAGTGAGGTTTCTAGATGTGATAATACAAGTCCTATAGTATCTTTTATCACATAGGTTTACTACTATTCTAAACTCCATACAAAGGAACTAACATACACAGGCTACTAAATAGCCTTCCCTTCCCTCACTTTAGCCCAATCAATTCATTTTGTTGATCATGAACTAGTTTAAGATTCATGCTTTTCTAAGGTCATTTAGTCTCATCAAGATGAGGGGTAAATAGCCTTTGGAATTTTAAGGTTCAAAATATATAACAACTAATACTGGGAGTTTGATAAGGTCAAATTCTCAAGATAAGCGTCAATATAATTGATAATGGTAAAAGCTTACATAAAGCTTCATCAAATGCTTTTATATCTAGGCAATCCTACTGAGATCAAAAATCAAGTTCTAAAGGGTATAATTTCCATGAGTGAAAATTATAGATAAAATCTAGCAACAAATATACATATTAATCAAAGGTTCAAAGATAGTTAAGATTTACAATATGTTTGGAAATCATATAGATATATCTTTGTTTATGCTTCATGTTCCTAGGCACACTAACCTTAGTACGTGTATTCTATATTGGCAATTGTAAACTTATGCACCTAGACTCTAAACCAGGCTTTGATATCAACTTTGTTACACCCCAATTTAAGGCATGATTGGTAGAGGATGACATCCTGTGGAGACTTCCTACAACCTGACACACACTTTTATAATGCGTAATTCTCATTACTTTAAAAAAGATGATAATTGAAAATCTACTCAAAATGTTTGAAATTCTATTTTGTTAAAAGAAAAGATTCTAACAAAAATTTGGCAAAGTTTCTCTATTTTTTAGGCATTTGCCAGGGTCACAAGTCTTGCATAAAACTTGTATTTACAACAACAAACACATACACATCATATGATAAATGCATATAGATTCATATGTAGACTCAACAATTTTAACAACTGCTAATTTAATATTTCCAAGTGTTGTCTTCCAATTCCATTCTAGCTAGATTAACTTTGAAGCCTAAAAGGAGGTTGACAACTCTATTTCCCTAAAAGCAAAACATGTTGAAAATAGAAAATAAATGAGTTCCATTGAAACTCCATGAGTGAATAATTTATCAAAAACTAATAATACTTGAAAATACATAGTCTCAAAATATCAATACACACCTTCACAGAGTTATAGATGTATATCACTTTATATATATCCACTGAAATATCATAGCTCTTTGTAAATTAGATTCTTTCTCTGGTTTTATAAGAACTTGCTTTCTCCCAGTTTGATAAAATTTTCAAGATATAATGCATATAATTTGGAAAGTAGATGTACATGAAAATACAAGAAATTAATTATATACCACAATGAAAAACTAAGGCTCAAGCTCATTGAAATTCACACTTTCAAGTAAATAAACTTTTATACCAATCCTTAAATGATTCGAAAATTTTAATTTCCAAAAGCTTGTGAAAAATAGACATATGTCAAAATTTAAATCATTTAGACATATTTATATAATATCCAATTGATTTTCAACATACCTTAAGGATCTAGTGGTGAGTTCTTATAGATAACCTTGCTTAATAGTATTCAATCACCATCATTCACCTTATCCTTCCAATAGTTATTCTGCCCTTATCCCTCCACCAGTCTCATTTCTCAATCCGATTCTATGCTCAAGAGCATTTGGAGGTTTTCTAATGAATTCCTCAAGGTTCCAAGAAAAAAAAAGCAATATAAAGCCAAAAAAGAGGTATCTTTTTGTTATATACAAAAAATGGACTCGAGAGCTCGTAGCCCCAGGCACACCAAAGGCACTCAGCAAGCTTCATTCTGCCCTTCGTTAGAAAGCAGCCAAGCGAAGTAGTCCCAGCACCATCCCGTGGAGCAAGCCTCGAAGAAGTCCTCGCCTTGCAAGGTAGTGACCCAGCGACCTAGTGAGAAGATCGCAAGACCAGCTCGTCAAGCAGTTGATCACCCTGCTCGAGCCCACTACCTTACTACAACAGCACCAAGCTTGCTACAACAGGTTCCCTTGATGCCCTCGAGCCAGGAATCCCCACTCGAGATGCCCTAGCATCTCGCTTGGTGCAACAGCTCCAAGCAGCGAATGCAAATAAGCATAAGTCTATAGCCGACCAAGGGGGCCCACCCTGCAGCCTACATTCAGCAACGGCTAGTTTGTAGTCTTTTATTGTCTTTTCCATTTATAGCTTGATGTAACACAACTGTAGCTTGTAATTAATGCATGCAACTCCTCCTTCCTCTAGAAATAGGATTGCATAGAGAGAAGGGAAAAAAGAGAGAGGCCAAACTCTATAAGTAGAAACTCTACTAAAATCATTTCTCAGCACATTAATAAAATCTCCGCCATGGACATAGGGTTTGATACTGTCCGGATTTAGCTAAACCACGTTAAACTCGCTATCTCTCCATCCCTTCTTCCTCTCGGTCTATCATCTTCTGTACTTCAGAAGCAGTATTGGATCCCTAAACTCCTTTCTATTGACTAGAATCTTGAGCTCTCTGCACGAGCCAAATTCTGACATCAACACCTTTCTTTAAACAAAATTCATTAGCAATTCATTCAATATCAATACAATAATTCATCATTTGTCATTTCAATCACATTTTCATACATAACCAATTGGCAAAATCATTTCATGAATATATCAAGAGTATTTATATCAATCATCGACAATTAATCATAACTCACATATATATAAGTAAAAATCACTTGATGCACAAATACGAATTTTGTCCTTGTATGTACATACTGAGGAAAATCTCAATAATTTGTGCGATAATAGAATGATATAAAGTTTAAATCATAAACCATAAATTAAATACTTTTTATTCAACTTAAGCTTAGTTCTTAAGGCTTTTCGGCTTAGCGCATCTGCAGTCTTCCACTCCTCTTTCTGGTTCCATGATTTATGTGCCACTATTCGATTTCCATGAGTCTATAAACCTAGTTATATAAAACTTAAGTTTTGTCAGTATAATGGAATAATAGTTAACTAAAGTTAAGATTGATTAAAATCAAATTGGAACCTCCTAAACAATTTAGGCACTCATTTTAATCTTTTCTAACTTTTCTTGAAACCATAGCTTTTTTCTAGCCTATATTGATGCTCTAATTTTTAGAGCTTCACAAAAGCCATTAACATTTACCTAGCATTAATCTTATAACAAAGTGTCACTTGTTTGAGTTCAAAATTTTCTTTAAATTGATCATAGAACTAGTTGGATAGAACCTGCCTTGTTATGGCCTTTATTAATCACAAGTTTCTATAAATCTCAAATTGACCTATGGCCAACAAGGCATTAACAGGGTTTTAAAAAAACCATAAGAATAACCCCAATACATTCTTAAACTCAACTAAGACTTTCTTTACTAGTAGAAGATTTTCCACCAATTTTCTCTGCCTAAGATTTAGTTATCTAACCCTTAAGTCTCAATTTTCCTCTTTACACACAATTAGAACCATCTATAAACAAATTAAAATAATTAGGAAGTAGAAATATTACCCCTTAAAGAAAAAGGGAAAAATAGGGCTATGAGATGCAAGGGCTTCAGTTTGCCTCTTTGACACCAACACAAGTGTCTAAACCAATGGAACTGTTAACCTTAAAGGATATTGTTAACCCCAAATGACTTTTTATTAGTTTTGGATGTTGAAAAACAACTGAAAAGATAATATTATA
>JANHAO010006690.1:0-21002 GCA_026873985.1 Saraca asoca
GTTTATCAAAGTGAAGCTCAAAGTGGAATGTCCTCATTATCACCCCTGCAAACTAGGATTGGAACATTAGGATTACCTATTGTCATAAAGAAGAGAATCGGGCTGTTGTACGGAAAGTTTATGTATGATATAAGGGTGTGTCTTTTTCTCGTTTTATTAGATTGTAGTTTTTTTTTTGTTCCATTGCCTACCAAAAAAGGAGATATTGTAGATGTTCTCTACTTCAACTACACTAATCTTTTGATAGAATTTTTGTGCCTTATCTTTTTTAATGAAGTATTTTTTCATGAACTAATAAATAAAAAGAACTTTGAAATTTCCTTGCTAATAAAGAGCATTAGTCATAGTTACTTTAATGAAATCTAAATAAGTAAATTAATGAATAAGAGTCAATTCAATTATTTTGTAATGGTAAAATAACAAATTGCTTAATATTCATATATTGATAAACTATTTTTTTTTTGTGTTTTTAGATAAAATGAATTAATCAAACTATGTTATCATGGCATAATGTAGAACCAGAATAAGTAAAATGAAATAGGCATAAGAATTTACTTGCGTTTGGTAACTGATCCAAAATATGATATTGATTACATTGACAAGTTCACTTCTCCTATAAACTTTAGTCATTAATAAAAAGGGAGTTCACTTTCTACGTATTAATAAGATACATGCAGCAATTAGAAATAGGGGTTCATCTTATAAAATGTTATATGGGTAATAATTCAAATCATCATCAAAAAATACCTAGTACACCATTCGGACTTAAGTATCATTATAAATCCCAACTTTAATATCATAAGTAGGCTAATAGTATCTTAACATTTATAAAATAAAATTTTGAATTATGTTAGGTCCAAAATGAAAAATCCTAATAATCTTCTACTTGGATCACATAATTAAAAAATTGAGGCCACTTTAAGTAATGTCAAAGTAATTATGACACTATTACACCCATAGGTTTAAATTTATATCATAAGCATTCGATAATGTACAACATTATATCCAAGAGGGATATTAACATCATACACATTGTACACCTACATCTTGCTGATCAAAATTCAACGTAAGATATGCATAACAAAATTTACATAATGGTAAATGTGACTATATGTAAATCTTCATACAATGATCCTAGTATCTGCCCAAGATACTAAATAAGAATCAATATTCTCAATAAAAAAGTGAGACATGATTTAAGTGTCTATAATAATATGTCATAACCAGAAATGTGCACAAATAACAATATATAACAATATCATGAATATTTCATTAATACATATCTCAAGATAACTAGCAAATTTAATGTAATTATGTCAAGTACAACACTCTCACTAACTCAAAACATTAAAAGACTTAGTCAAACCCGTATTAATTAGATGACCATGACACATTCCAACTTAAAAACCTTTGGTTAGTGGATTCATGAGCATACCATTTGTGTAAACATACATAATACAAGTAATGTGCACATGTATCTTCTTTCTCACAAGCTAGTATTTAACATTAAAATGTTTTGTACGAACATAATTCTTATTATTCAAATATAAGTTAAAAGCAGCAAGATTGTCACAATAAATGGTTAAGGGCATTGAAATGCTCTCAATAATATTAAAATCAACAATGAAATTCCTTAACCTCATAATTTCATGAGTAACTTTAAAACATGTGATACACTCTACTTTTATAATGAAGATTACTATATATGACTGCTTGACACTCTTCCACAACACAGTTTCTCATGTTATCACAAAGATGTATCTAGATATCAATTTGTTGTCATCTAGACAACCAGCAAAATCAGAGTCTGCTCCAGATCTTTTATAGCTTAGCATGTAATTTTATATACCCCATAGGTACCTTATTATTCTTTTAACAGTAGTCTAATGTTTCTTACCAACATCACTTAGGTATCCCCTTCATACACCAACAACAGAAGTTGTATCAGGATGTGTACACACTTAAGCATACATCAAGCTACCTATAACTGAAGCTTTTAGGATATTCTTCATCTTTTCTCTTTCTTTATCACTTTAAGGACATTAGACTTTTGAAAAGATCTCACCTTTTTAAATAGGTGCAGAAACTTGAGAGCACATTAACACGTTAAACCTTTTCAATACTTTCTCAATGTATGGCCATTAAGACAACCCAAATATATCTCAGGATTTGTCACGATGAATCTTTATGCCTAATACAAAAAAGGCATTCCTAAGATCTTTTATTGACGGCAAAATCTGATCAACAGGTTAAGTCCAATATCACCCCAAACTACAAGACAAAAACGTGTATATGTGAGAAAAGAAGAGGTAAGAGAAGAGGGAAAACAATGAACACTAGAAACTTTTATCTTGGTTTGGCTAAAGCCACTATGGCTCCTACATCTACAGTGGTTTTTATTTTCCATTACACGATGGCTTTTTTGGGTAGTTCAACAGAGTTACAATATAAGTACTCTCTCACTATATAAATGCTCTCTCATTATTCTAACAAAGTTTCTGCATATAATTTTCACTATCTATTACAATGATATCCCCCTCTTATTTATAAAAGAGGGAAGGGTTACAAGTGTAATTTGATAAATTGTGAAATAATTGTTTCTATCGCATTAGGCAATAAATGTTAGGTATTAAGCAATAAATGCCGAGCAAATTATTGTCATACTGTTGGAGGCTGATGTGCTGGTTTTAGGGGCTAACCTGCTGGTTGGAAATATTTTCCTCCCACTGCTGACTAGACTTTTGTACATATATTCAGCTCATTAGCTTAGTGACCTGAGCTCATGCTGGGCAATCCGTTAGCCATAGGGATTGGTCTCATTACTGGATTCATCCAAGGTGAATCTCTTGGAAGATAGCCAGGATGCTATGTCTCGTCTAGCGAGTTACAGTCTTTCTTAACAAGCTGTGTTCTCATTTTGACATCATCTTACGTCAAGAGCTCATGGTTGACGAGCTAGTGTCTCTGCCTAGTGACCTTATTTGTTGGGTGATCTGGGATCTTTCTTAGCTGGACTTGCTTCTTATTGGGCCTTGGGCATCCTATTTTGAATTATCTAGAAAATACCCATAACATCAGCCCCCTAACTCTTAGTTTGCTTTGCGACTTAGGAGTTATAGTTTGTTAGAAAAGCCTTTGTTGCAATCTATAGCATTGTCAAGTATTTCACCTACAGTCTATCGTATAGTCCAAGTCTTTGCTCATAGCCTGCTGTGTCATCATCTTAGACTTTCATCTTTCATTTTATTGCACCAAGCCATACAGCCTACTATGCATCTTTTATAGCTATTGGTGTGATAGTCTTACTTTCTTATGGACCATTTGATCAAAAATACCTGAAAGCCAGATTAGTCTATATAAGGCATGGAAAGCCTTCTTCCTTTCTTCACATAATAATCGGTTTGGTACATTAATTGAGTCCCTCATATTTCTGAAGATATGACCTTTGGCAAGATGTTCCGAGGTGTGAATAGTCTGCTGTATAAGACTACGAGGTGTGAATGGTTCACTACATGAGGTTCCCATGGAGTATTCCCCTTTGAAGACTTTGGGAATTTTTTCGTAATCTCTTCATGGTGCTAACAAGTTTGGCTCCTCCTTTTTTGTTCTTTTGTCCTCTAGCAGACTAACCATTTGGCTTCCATAACCACCCAAGGGTTGTGAGACTGAAGGAGGGGCTTTTAATTTGGGAGGAAGATAGGATAGAGGAGAAGGAACTATCTAGCATGCTTGCTGGCCTTGCAATTTATTGTAGTTTAGCTCTTCCTCCATCAATTGTAAGTCAGCTTTGACTTATGGGTTTTGGCTCTAAAAGGCCATTTTCTCTTATGTATTATGGCTGTAGGCTTATCTTAATCTTTGTACTTTGAATTTTCTTATGTAAACTCACCCTGTTGACAGAGGTTTTGTAATAAAACTCTATGTATTACTTATTTTTCCTAAGCACATCATATTAGCGAGTTAATTGGTCATAGCTGGTAACTCAAATAAGTTCTTGCAAACCATAACTTGATAAGTATTAGATAAAATGAATGCCTAGTAGGTTAATTAACCTCAGATAACTTGGATAAAATTTGTATAAGTGGGCTTGAGCCAATAAATCATGAATAAAAAGATATGTACCATGTCGAACTACTAATCAGTCATATTAGCTCATTTTAGTTGGCAATGGATTCGAGCATTAGAGTGCTTAAGTGCCTTCACTAGCACAAGATCAGATGCCCTGGTAGGTTGCATGGATGTGCCCTAGTATGTGCAAGAGTTTGGTGCTTAAGGCACTTCTTGGATGTGGTCCATGCAAGAGTTTGGTACATAAAGCACTTCAAGTGGTCTGAACAAGAGTTTGGTGCACTTCTTGGACACGGGGTCTTAGGATTGTCCATGCAAGAGTTTAGTGCATAAAGCACTTCTTGGATACGATTCACATAAGAGTTTGGTGCTTAAGGCACTTCTTGGATGTGGGGTCTTTGGATTGTCCATGTAAGAGTTTAGCGCATAAAGCACTTCTCAGACATAGTCCCTGCAAGAGTTTGGTACTCAAGGCACTTTTTAGATATGATCCATACAAGAGTTTGGTACTTAAGGAACTTCTTGGACACGGTTTGTGCAAAAGTTTAGTGCTTAAGGCACTTCTTGGACACGGAGTCTTGGGATTGACCAAGCAAGAGTTTAGTGCATAAAGCACTTCTTGGATGCAATCTATGCAAAAGTTTGGTGCTCAAGGCACTTATTGGATGTAGAGTCTTGATATGTCACATGCATACATCATTGTTCGTGCAAAAATTTGTTGCCTAAGGTACTTTTTCGATGGGATCCGTGCAAAAGTTTGGTGCTTGAGGCACTTTTTGGATATGGTTCACGTAAGAGTTTAGTGCCTAAGACACTGTTGGGATGCGGAGTGAGTTGGGAGTTATGATCTATTGCTTGCATTCTATGATCCTATGGATTGTTCAACATGCTTCTACTTACTTCATTTGTGACTTTTAGATTTTTGCCACCAACCGGTCATAATTACTCCAACCTTCAGTAAGCATGCATGCCATGCTATTGTCAGCTTGCTATTGGCATTCACCAAACTATTAGATCATGGGTAGCTGAAGGGTTCCTAGATCTAACGATGGCATTGCGTGTCATATAAACTGAAGAGGCTTTTTTCTCCCTCTTGCTTGCCATTTGAAACTTGAAATTCCCAAGCTTTTCTTGCTTATTCTCTTTACCATATCCTACAACCGACCATTATTGTCTATTGCTATGAGCGTTGTTCTGGCTTCTTAGCTACTATTTGGATTCTACTCACTAGAAAACACTTTCGTATGCATCTTCAAACTTTCTGCTTTAGCTAATCATGTTGAGTCTTTCTCTTTTTAACTTGTGGTTTCTAAATTTCTCTATTTTATGGCTTGTGAAAAACCTGCTTGCTTATGGTTGAAACATCTGAATGTTGGTTAAAGCTATTTGCCTGTACATTTCCTTTTTGCTTGGTTCAACTTATTTGGTTAGGGTTTCCAATTACCATTTTGAATCTTGCATTCATAGTCTAGATTTTTGCAATTTGATGGTTTAGTCCCCTTTATCCTTTGGAGTCTAGGTCTTACATATGGTGACCCAAGGTGCACATACCTTGTCACATAAGAAACAATTTGCCTTAATTTTTTGGGTAAGGTCAGCTTGTAGCGACCTGACCTCTTTACTTTTTTTTTGTGTGTCATAGACATCAACGTCACTGAATAAGGACCGATGATGAGCCTGACTCCCTAAACCAGGGTGTGGAGCAGGTGCGACATCTTAATAGAGTGACCTTGAGGAGTGGTGAGGCCACTGAGAACTTTAGTGCTCATCTAGACCCTGTTAGGGGCTAGGAGGCTACTATAGGCTAGCCATCTTCCAGTCACCAAGTGTTCAACCTATATGTTTCATCTGTTCACTTCCATGAGCTCTAAACCATGATTTAGACATTTTGGCTCCTCCATGGATGTTGTGTCATGGCACCTTCCCTAGATGATTATGCCCTTTATCCACCTTGGGGGTTTATTATTGTTAACTTCCCATACCTCACTATAGAGCTTAGGTTTCCAATACACCTATATATTGTTAACTCCCTAAATAAAGTGATGCTTAGGTTTCCAGTACACCCATCAGCTGAGGTCTTGTGCTACTTGTACAGCATCAGGAACGTGAGCACATTAGATAGGCTTTATTATCTCTCAGCTGGGTCGATAGAGCATAAAGAAAATCTTGCCATAGGGGGATGTCAAAGGGAAATCCAACATAGGGCATTATAAAAACCATTGGTTTTATATTTTCTGTCTGTCCTTGCATGACTTTTAAAACTTTAGTTTTGTCTTTACTCCTTATGAGTGAGTTAAGGGCATGCGAGCTTGCTGACTTAATTTGCATTTGTTCCTCTGAATCTTAACATTTTTTTTTTTTGCATATGGAATCGGCAAGAAGCCAACTCTTCAAGTTAGGGAGCTAGGAGTCCTAGATCAATTCACTGCCTTAGACAATCTCCAAAATGACTTCTTCCTTGATGAGAGCCTTCTTTGCTCCCACAAGCACGTATTAGCCATAGGCACCGAGGTCACTAAGGAAATAAAAGTTCATCAAGTCAAGGAGGTAGGCCCAACAAACTTCGATGATTACGAGGATATCATGAAACTTATCCTGAGGATGCCACCATTTGACTCTGATGAGGAAGAGACCTTATTGGCTCTCGATGTTGATATAACTCCTACTACTGAAAGCCAACCCTCAAGTTGGCAATAGCTTCTTTGCAAGAACTAGTTCTTACCTCTTATCCTAATGTGGTATTTATAGCTAAGGTAGCCATCCCCTCTAGGCCCTTCGCTAAAAAATGAAAGATGGATAAGGGGAAGAAGAAGGTTACTACCTGTAAGCGAGTTGTACTAGAGCTCAAAGTCATGGAATAACCTGCCAGGCCTAGATCTAAGATGAAGGAGTACCTCAACATCCTTCTAGATAACATCAACATAATCCTAGGGCCTTGCAATAGGATCTAAGTGTTAAAGTCAGAGCATTTCCCTGTCAAGGGGTTAGTAGGCTATATGTCTCATCATAACCTCATGGTAAGTATAATCCTTTTATGTTGGCTCTTCTGTTTTCTTCGTAATCTATCCTAACTATTTGGTTCTCTAGAACTTGTTAATAATGATGTAGTTGGACGAGGCATTTCGAGCTCGAGATGAGGAGAAAGAGAATCTCATGGATGAGCTAGCTATTGTCATTACTAAAGTGCTAGGGTCGAAAGAGAAGGTCAAGGACGTTGAGGCTACCTTATGTCATGAAGTGGCGGATCATGAGGCCACTGTACTAAACCTTGGTAGGACAATTAATGATTTGACCAAAGCAAATATTGATCTGGGCTTGGCTTACAAATGCACTAAATAGGCAGTGCAGTGGGCTGAGATTATAAAGCAGCAAGTTGGGCTAGTAGAGCAATGAGCCAGGGAAGTAGAACGGTGAACTGAGGTCACTATGAAGGAGTCAAAAGTGGCCAAGAAGGTAATTGCTCTCAGGAAGGAGGAAGCTACTAAGATCAAAGCGAAGACTGTCTCACTAGTTGTGGAAGCAGCAAAGAAGGCAAAGTCTAAGACTAGTGCCACCTTCTTTTACACCCTGTGAGAATAACATCCAGAATTGGACTTCTCCTTTTTCGGTAAAGAGGCTTTTGAAGCTATCAAATGCTTCAAGAAGAGGGCAACTAGGGTTAGCTCTTCTAAGAAGGGGACAAGCTCTAGTGCTGAAGCCTTTCCCATTGAGGGTGCCACTAAGAAGGAGAGCAATTTTTAGGTCACTGAACATGTTGGTGACACAATAGTGGATGTCCCTGATGCTTTTCCTACTAATCCTTTGCCTCAAGAAGGCCTAACTCTTAAAGCTCTAGTTCCTTAAGTTGTGACTTTTTGTAACTTTGTATTTTCTTTGTTTAAACTTTGTAATGAACCTTCGAATTTTGTATAGATTAACTTTGTTAAAGCAAAAACTGAATGAATTTATGTAATGTTCTTTTTTTTATTTTCCTGAATTTTCATGCTCAAATATATGATAAATTTGTATAAGGATAAGTATGCAGTGGACTCTACTTCACTTAATACTCTTTATATAATACATCACTTGTTTCTTATACAAGACTAATTGGAACTTTTATTTGACAAATACAATCATAAAAAATTCAAAGAATTACTTAAATGTTTACACTTTTTTTTTGGATTATCTTTACAAAGATTGGGGGTTTTCATTGATAGTAATGGTGAAGATGCTCAATATTCCAAGCTTGAGGAAACTTTGTGCCTTTCATATCTGCCAAGTGATAAGCTCCATTGCTGATAACTTTCTTGATAAGGTGTGGACCTTCCTAGTTTGGTCCTAAGGTCCCTTCATTAGCTTTGTGAGCTCCAAGAAGAATGAGTCATAGTACGAGGTCACCAACTTTGTAATTCAAGCTCAAAGTTTTTGGTTGTAATACCTCGTGACCCATTACTAGTAGCTTGTGATGTTGAGGCAAGCTCTTTCTCTTGTTTCTTCTATAAGATCGAGATTTGTGGTGAACAATTGTTCATTATCTTTTACATTGAAAGTGATCCTTCACTATAATGCTACCTTAAGTTCCACAGGGATCATCACTTCACATTCGTATACCATCAAGAAGGGAATCTCACCCATAACGCTGCAAACTGTGGTTCTGTAGGCCCAGAGTACCTTCTACAAATAATCTACCTACACTCCCTTCTTGGCCTCTAGCTTCGTCTTCAAGATTCATTTAATGATCTTGTTGACAGCTTTAACTTACCCTTTAACCTATAGATGATTTATAACCAAGAAGTTTTTGGTGAGCTTAAGATCGTCGTAGAACTTAATGAACCGCTTGTTGGTGAATTAGGCCCCATTATCAGTCATGATCTGTTGAGGTCTCTAAATCTGCAAATAATGTTGTTCCATGCAAATTTCTCGATCTTCACAGATGAGATCTCTACAAGCTCTTTCTCCTTTGCCCATTTGGTAAAATAGTCTACAACCACTTTGGATATTTGCAATTACCACAAGTTGTAGGAAGTAGTCCAATTAAGCCCATGCCCTAGATTACAAAAGGCCATGGACTAACCATCTACCGTAGATAGGTTGGTGGAGTTTACGATACTTTCATGAACCTCTAGCACTTGTCACATCTCTTTATAAGGCTGATAGCATCATGTTTCATTGTGGGCTAATAGAACCCCTACTAGAGAGCCTTTTGGGCTAAAGTAGCCCCCTTCATGATTTCCACAATGGCTTGTGTAGATTTCCTCCAAGACGATGTCGTAATTGTTACCATCAATGCATCTTAGAAGTGAGGTCGTGAACCCCCTTTTGCATAACATATCATCATAGATGTAATATCAAGCCACCCAAGCTTGCAATCACCATGCCTCAAGTTTATTTTCTAGTAACTTGTTATTCTACAAGTAATCAATGATTAGGCTCATCCATATGTCCTGGGTTATGGCAATTGCCATCATAGTGTCCCCCTACTTTATACTCAAGGATGAAAAGAACTCTACTGGGAGCGCCTCTAAAAAGTTAGCATCTTTAGTAGTAGCCAGGAGAGCCAAAGCATTAACATGCATGTTTTGGGCTCATGGTATTTAGTTCACTTTCTAGAGGTAAATGGTCATTTTCTACCCTTGGGTTTGGTACTCTCCCTGAATGTGGCAAACAACAAGCTACGAGTAGCTAAAAATCCTCAATCTTTCAGCTCACACTTCCCTTACTAGTCATAACCTGGCTAATAATGCTTCATACTTGGCTTCATTATTGCTAGCCTGGAAGCCATATCTTAGAGCACAAAGGATCTTATGTCCCTTCAAAGTAATAATAAACACCACTGCCCTAGCCTTTTGATCGCTCAATGACCTATCAATGTACAGTTCTCACCATGGAGATATTGAAGTTTCTACCTCCTTGGGCGTGGGCCCCATGAATTCAACAATGTAGTCCACTAGAGCCTACCTTTTGATTGCCGGTCTAAGCTTATACTTGATATCAAATTAGGCCAGCTCAATCGCCTATTTAAGTAGGTAACTTGAGACATCCCTCTTCTATAGGACTTGTCTGAGTGGGGAACTATGTGAGCACTCTTATGCTATGAACTTTGAAGTAAGGCCACAGCTTCCTTGATATGATTACTAGGCAGTAGGCAAGCTTCTCCATAGGCGAGTACCTTATCTGAGTGTCCAACATTCTCTTGCTTACATAATAAATAGGGAATTAAGCTCCACCTTCTTTTCGTATTAGGGTTGCATTAAAAGCATACTAAGATACCCCTAAATAAATGATTAGCTTCTTGCCTTCTTTTAGTTTAGATAGAAGTAGAGCTCATCCAAGATATTGCTTGTGTTGTCGAAAGGTAACCTTACATTTTTGTGTCTATTCAAACTTTTTCACCTTTTTCAAGACATCAAAGAAGGGAACGCACTTGTCTGTCACCTTAGAGATGAATTTGCTGAGCATTGTGACCTGGCCGTTCTAACTCTGCATGTCTTTAGAACCAGTGGGGGATCGCATGTTGAGAAGGGCTTTGATCTTCTCTGGATTTGCTTCGATCCCCTTGCTATTTACTATAAAGTTAAGAAACTTTCCTGAAGCGACGCAAACACACACTTATTTGGGTTTAACTTCATCCAATACCTCCTTAGGATTTGAAACATTTGTTCCAGGTCATGAACATGATTGGCGAGCTGTTTGGACTTCACCAACATGTTATCCATATACACCTCCATTATTTTTTGATCTAATCTCTAAACATTATATTCACCAATCGTTAATATGTTGCCCGACATTTTTAAGTCTGAAAGGTATTACTTTATAGCAATATAGTCAACAATCAATGATAAATAAGGTGTGCTTCTCATCCTATATGGCCATAGGGATCTGATTGTATCCCAAGTAGGCATCCATAAAGCTGAGGAGTTCGTGACCTGTCATTGTGTCCACAAGGTGGTTGATTCTTAGTAAAAGAAAGCTATCCTTTGGGCATGCTTTATTAAGATCAGTGATGTCAATGCAAGTCCTCCACTTTTCAATTTTCTTCTTTACAAGGAAAGGGCTAGCCACCCAAGTAGGGTAATAGGCTTCTCAGATAAACTTATTCACCAAAAGCTTATCTACCTCTTCCTTTATTGCAGCATAGCATTGAACAGTCATTGATCTTCTCTTCTGGCAAACTAACTTGTATCGGGGGTCGATATTAAGCTTATGCGACATAACCCTAGGGTTAATGCCCACTATGTCTTCATGGTTCCAGGCAAAGACATCCAGATTTACCTTGAGAAACTTGGCTAACTGTGTTTTCACATTAGGAGGTAGGCATTTCCCCTAACTTGAGGCATCTTTCTGTGTCTACTTCATTCACCTACATATCTTCAAGCTCTTCAATAGGGCAAGTAGCTCGTTCAACATCCACCTTATGGGGATCGAGGTCATAGTTGACCCTCTTAGTGCTTATGGCTCAGGGCTTTCTCTTGGACACCATATGTACCTTTTTCCTTTGTACCTTGATCTTAACTACGTCCTTGTAGCAGCACTAGGCTACCTGCTGCTCTTTCCACACATATCTGACTCCTTTTAGGGTCAAGAATTTCATGATAAGCATCTTAGTCGATGTAACCATATTGAGGTTATTCATTGTAAGTTACCCCAGCATTACATTATAAGTTGAGGGATAGTCTATGATCAAAAAGTCTGCTATGATGGTTGCTTAATAGTTTGAGCCCCTTAGAGTAAGTGAGAGTCTAATTTGTCCCACTGGCAATATCCTATCTCCCATGAAACCATAGAAGGGCTCAGGGGAAGGACTTAATTGTCTTGCGCCTACACCCATCTATCAAAGCATCCTTTGTACATTACATTAACTGAGCTACTAATATTGATTATTATCCTCTTCACTTCAACATTGCCAATTTTAGCTCGGATGACTAGCACATTATTGTGAGGAGTATGAATCCCTTATGTATCTTCTTCTATGAACGTGATACTGTCTAAGGCTATTTTGACTTTCTTAGTGAGTCTTTCACATTCTACATGACTCGTGAATAGGATGCAGCCATGATCATGTGACCTATTCGAGGTGCCAGCAATGTGAAGCCCACTATGAGAGGTGAATATGGTCCTCATTGAGGGTGTTTCCTCATGCTTTAAGGTCTATTGTCACTAATGTTACATTGGTTACTGGGGACATGGAGGTCATTATCCTGAGGGTCACACCACTTAATGCTTCAAGTGACCTCTCTTAGTGATGTCCTTAATGGTGTCTTTAAGCACCCAATAGTTTGAAGTGTTATGCCCGACTTAGCTATGATAGGCACAAAGCTTGTCGTGGTTCCTCTACTCAAGGGGAACTTTTAGGGGCTTGGGTCTTTCAAGATATTTGTTGTCCCTCACTATTATGAAGATCTTGTCTAGAATTTTTGACAGGATGGTATAACTGTCATAGCAACCTTAGCATTAAGGCCGCTCATGCCTGACCATTTTTGTGACTTGACCACCAGAGCTATCCTTTTGGCCATCTCTGTTGTTCCCGCCACCAATTCTCTTCTTGCTCTAATTGGAGGCACTTGCCTCCTCCTTCCAGTTAGGCTTCTTCAGGTTACAGGTTTTCTCTCACCGAATCTCCTTAGTGGCTCGCTCATAGAACTCTTCCAAATCCTTTACTAGAGATTTATATATATCCTCATACAACTTCCCGTCCTTGCAAAGTCTGGTTGAGATAGTTGTGAGAATGCTCTCGTCTGATGGATTTTCCACATTATTGAACTTGTGTCATAACTGGTGATGTAGTCTTTTAGTGATTCATCTTTTCGCTAAAGAAACTATTGCTAGGTGGTAGGAAGGGGTGAGTTATTTCTTTAGTTCCTTATACTAGCTGAGGAATCTCACATAGCATTCCTCCTAACTATGAATGGTATAGGTTGGGAGGCTCCTGAGCCATGTTCAAGACACCTTTCCAAGAATGGTGGAGAAAACTCGGCACTTTACCAAAAAGTTAGAGGTTTGAAAGTTCATTTAGACATTGAAAGTGTCCAAGTGGCTATATGGGTCAATATTTCCATTATATTATGGAATATTTGGGACCTTAAACCTATGAGGAAGGGGTTCTATTTCGATTTCTATAGTGAACGATGTCCTCTCCTCATAGGAGTCTTGATTGCTCTGAGCCATAGGTCTTTTTTCTGGTTATTTCACCCTGTGAAGCAACTCTTCAATCACTAAGTCTTGAGTCTCGGATCGATAACTGGTGGTTCACTGACTCCTATCATCTTGTTAATCGTAAGAATGGTGATCTGAGGTTTTATGCTTCCTACTATGTTCGTGGCCAAGTGAGTAATGATCCGACCTATGGCCATGATCAGTCTCATTCGGGCTCCCTTCCTAGTGCAAGCTCTCACATTGTTAATTACCTATCTTATCTTTATGGACTCAGTGAATCTTTGACCTTAGTTACGAGTTGGATGAGTGAATTAAGCTGGCTCACTAACACTCTGCTCTGATGGGCCCTTTCTATTGAGACCTTGGTTATTAGGGTCCCCTTTCAGGTATGGTAACTCTAACTGTCTCTGCTTGCCCTAGACTTGCACTTGAGCTAATGCCCTAACCATATCAGCCAACTCTTCACAATGTTTTCAAGCGCTTCTTGGTGCTGGTACCAAGTTTGGGCTCCGTTAGTCTCAAGAGTGACAGGTTGATGTGGAGTGAAAGGTGCCATGCCAATAATAGCACCTATTGTGAGGGTAGCAATATCTTGTTGTTACTATACCTGGCCATCAAGTTAGCTAGTGGTGGTTTATGTGCTTCTAGTGGCTTTTTCTCTTGCCATAGTAGCTAAAATAGTTTGTTAAAGATGAAGAAAATGTAGTACGGGCCTTTCTTCTAGCCCCAAAATGTTGAAGCAAAATTTGATTAATAGGTTAAGTCTAGTATCACCTCAAATTTTAAGCTGAAAACATGTGTATGTGAGAAAAGAAGAGATAAGAGAAGAGGGAAAATAATAAACACTAGAAACTTTTATTATGATTCGACTAAAGCCAATATGGCGCCTACGTCCATGATGGTTTTTATTTGTCATTACATGGTGGTTTTTCTAGGTAGTTCAACAGAGTTACAATGCAAGTACTCTCTCACTATACAAGTGCTCTCTCATTATTCTAGCAGAGTCTTTACATGTAATTTTCACTATCTGTTACAATGATATCCCCCTCTTATTTATAAAAGAAAGGAGAGTTATAAGTATAATTTAACAAATTATGAAATGATTAGCTCCACCATATCCGGCAATAAATGCTAGGTGTCAAGCAATAAATACTAGGTAAATCATTGTCAGACTGTTGGGGTTTGATATGTTGGTTTTGGGGGCTGACCTATTGATTAGAAATATATACCTCCCACTACTAACTAGACTTCCGTACATATATTCGTCTCCTTAGCTTAGCAAGCTGAGGTCGTGCTAGGCAATCCGTTGGCCATAAGGATTGATCTCGTTATTGGATTCATCCAAGGTAAATCTTTTGGAAGATGGCTGGGATGCTACATCGAGCTATATTCCTTCTTAACGAGTTAGGTTCTCGCTTTGACCTCGTCCTACGTCCAGAGCTCGCAGTTGATGAGATGGTGTCTTTGCCTAGCAACCTCATTTGTTGGGTGATCTAGGCCTTTTCTCTGTGGGACCTACTTCTTATTGGGTCTTGGCTAGCCCATTTTGCATTATCCAAAATATAGCCATAACATCTTTCATCTTAAAATGCTTCACAACATTTGCTTTGTCTCAATCAATAAGTTCACATCATTACTTGCAAGGAAAATATCATCAATATATAGTACCAGGATCACAAAACTATCCACACTCATCATCATATTAATGGATGGGATCTACATTATTCTCCTTTAATCCAAGAGAAGTCAACATTTCATCCAACTTGAGATACCATGGTCTACATACTTGCTTTAAACTATATATAGATTTAAGTTTACATATTAAATGTTCTTTGCCCTTCTCTTAAAAACCATTTGGTTGGTTCATGTATATAGTCTTTGATAGGTCACCATTCTAGATGGTCATTTTCATATCCATCTACTATAGCTTCAAGTCAAAGTGAGCTACCAACTCCATAATAACTCAAAATGAGTCCTTAGTTTAGGTTAGTGAGAAGGTTTCTTTATAGTTTATGTTTTCTTTCTGAGTGTGGCCATTTGCTATGAATCTAGCATTGTATCTTTCAGTCTCACCTTGAGTATCTTGTTTGGTTTAAAAAATCCATTTGTATTTAATCAACTTACAATCAAAAAGTACTTCAACTAAATTCCACACTTGATTTTTGTGCATTGAGGCTAATATATCCCTCATCGCATTGATCCATTCAAAGAATTAGAACCAGGTGAAAACTTAGTGCAATCAGTGTCTTCACCAACATCAAACTCATACTCTTACAAGTGAACCAGATAGTCATTAGAAATTGTCAATATGTGAACTCTTTGGGACCTCCTCAATAAAATTTCCTCAACTATTTATTCTGACTCTACATCTATGGTATTAGTTGGACTAAATTAACTTATGAAACAATAAAAGATGAATCTATGAGATATGATACTAATAGAATCACAACATTTTCTTATTTAATGATTGTGATTCGTGATACCTGATTTCCACTATCCAACTTATCCTTAAATAAATGGCTTCATCTAATTCAATAATTCTAGTGGAATGAGTTGGATAGTAGAACTTGCTACCTCTCGAGCCATTGCAATATCTAATAAAGTATCCAGTATTGGTCTTTGAATCAAGTTTCTTCATGGAAGGAATGTACTGCTTCACTTCATCTTTATAATCCCAAACATGAAAATGCCTCAAACTAGGCCTTTTACTATTTAACAACTTATAAAGGGTTTTAGATATTGATTTGATTGGAACTTGATTCAAAATATATGCAACAATCTTTAAGGCATCATCTACAATAACTTTAGCAATGATGAATGAGCTTATATGCATCTCACCATGTTTATGAGTGTCTAGTTTCCTTTTTCTACAATACTATTTTGTTCTAGTGTAACTCCCACACTCTTGTAGGTGTTTAGCAAAAGAATCAAGGTTTCTCGCAATCTTATCATAACTACTATAATACTCACCATCTCTGTCAGAGTTGACATATTTAATTTTCTTATCCAGTTTGAGTTCAATTGTAACCTTCAATGACTTGAAGGCATCTAGTGATTTAGATTTTTCACCAAGTAGCTCCACTTATCCAAATTTGGAATAATTGTCAATGAAGGTGAGGAATTACTTATAACCACCAATAGTGGTAGGTGTAATAGGTCCTTTGATGTCAATATGGATCAGCTTTAAAGGATTCTATTTTCTGCTTCTCTTTCCCTTTCTAATCACTATATTAATTGAGTCGACAATACTATAGTCCAAATTAATTTTGTACAATTCATCACACATTGCACTAGAACCAACCACACATGAATGAAAAAGTAAATCAAATTTCTCATTAGCAAAATAACATAAATAACCATCACAATCAAAAGCAACTACAAAAATCAAGTTCTTCCTTATGGAAGCTACATAAATAGTATTTTTAAGTTCCAATACATAACTAATAGATAAGCATAATGAAACAACTTCTATGTGCTCCACTTGTACTCTATCGCTATTTCCAAGTAGAACAATCAACTCTACAGCACTTGGCTTCCCTAGATTTCTCAACACTTGTAAAGAATTTGTCACATGAATAGTGGCACCAATATCCAACCACCAAGTGTTTGATAACACATCAATAGTGTTTGGCTAAAAAAATACTAGAGTTATAGAGGCACCTTCCTTCTTTTTCTTAAACCACTTTTTATACTTCAAGCAGTCCACCTTCTTATGCCCATGTTTCTTGCAAAACTTGCAATTTCCCTTGAATTGAACTTGCTTAAGCTTGTGGTGTTGTTCATTCGTTTCACCTTTCTTCCTTTCATAAGTGGATTTCACTATGTTGTCTTTCTTATGCACTCTTATTCCTTGCTTTGAAATTAAACCATGGAAAACATAATTGATATTCTAAACATTTCCTTTTTTCATGTCATCTTTTATTTAACTAATAATGAAAATTAATCACTGATGGTCCATTCACCCTTCTAGGTATTATAAGACGTCTTTGGAATATCAAAATAAGTGGGTAATGATTCCAATGCATACTAGATCAAGAAACTATCACCCAGGTTAACATTCATGTTTTTTAATTTGTTGTAATAGTGAACCTGCTCCATGATATGCTCTCACACTCCAATAATACCATCATATACTATCTCAAGTAGCGAGAGATAATAACCTTTTTTAGCCTTGTTAAACTTTACATATTTCTCGACAACAAACTTGAGAAAGGATTTAGCATTTTGGGATTCAAGAAGACTCTATTTGATAGTCTTGTCCATTATGAATTTCATAACTATTAAGCATACTATGTTTAAGTGTGTCCACTTTTTATATTTAGCCATTTGTTCAACACTTGAATTCACATCAACAACAGCTCCTCTTCTTTAAATATCATATCCAAATTGGCGATCACCATATAAAGTTTTAAAGACTTAGCCCAATCCCTATAATTTGTCCTATTCAGCTTCTTCATGGAAGTTAATTGCATAGGCAATGACGCTGAGAAAAATTCGTCAACACCTTAATGCATGTATCACTTTAATGCTTTTATTTTCCTCATAACTATTAACAATGCAATTACATATAATAATATATTATAAGATCTAACACCGATAGGGTATCTTATAATATAATACAAGAATTACATACTACATTCTTAAAATTAAACTCCAATAAGGTATTTAAGATTTTAATAATATAATATTTAGTCTTGTATTCACATTATCACCTACAAATAATATTAATATTATCATACTAATAGGACATTTAAATATTATTAACATAACACTTTCTTTTAATCCAACTAAACAATTTTAATTATTATTTTATTCACAAAATCCTATGTAACTGGGGTCATGATAGGCGAACTCACAATTGCATAAAATTTCATGGCATAATGTGAGTTAACTTGGTTCATACAACATTATATTTCATGCATATAAACAAGCTAAAATTAACTTATTTGACATATAGTGTCAAAAAATTCTAGAAAAATTACATACTATAACTTTTAGTGCAATAATCATACACAAAAAATTTCAAGCCCAAATAATTTCAAATTAGCAATTAACTAAAATGGGAAAAAATTAAATAAAAATTTTTATTTCTAGAAAATTTTGAAAAATGCCTACAATTTTGCCTTGGAGAATAGAGGTCATTGGTGCAACTTGCACCATTAGAGGAGTCTAGCAACATGGTGCGTGGTCCACACGCACCACTTGTGCGAGTGGGCAAAGTATTAACATTAACCTGCACTCCTTTTTCCAGACCCGAAACCTTATAATTGAGTCATTCATACATGATTCTTAATTCAGTTCAATCTTGACTATTTTCTAACCATTTTGTCTCAAAATATTTTATGGGTTTTATTCTTAAAATTGTTCTAAGGCTAACCCATATTTTAATTTGAGGACAAACTGAAAATTGTACTTTGATTTTATACAAGCCTAAAAAAAAAAAAAACTAACCTTATTTTCTATTCCAAAATTTTTCTTTAAATTAACAATTCTAATGATTGTTTTATGAAATCAATTTGCAGTTTTTCCTTCTAAATGTTATCTAAGACTAATTCATGGAAAATTTTATTCAAAAACTTGATGAAATTGTTTTAGATTGAAATCTAAATTTTCTAAAATATTAATTTATTAATGATTTTTTTAAAATTTCCATAAAAAAATTATTTCTTAATGATTTTCACCAATTGAAATATGGGTTTTATCCAATATGCATATAAAATTAAAACCATAATTTGATTCTCAAAAAATATAGTGAAATTCATCTCATATTGATCAAAATCCATTTTGGAAAAGATTGATTTATTGCCTATGGTTTCAATCCTTATAACCTAGCAAACATACACAAATTTATAAACTAATTTATAAAATAATCTCAAAGAAATTCATACAATAATATTAGTACAAAATTTCATTAATTTATAAATTTAGATCAATGAGATAACTTGAATAACTCACAAAAGTCACCATTTGGAAATAATCCAATTGACAACCAACCATCATAATACAAATCAAATAATATTCATAATCAATTTGCATATTATTAGCCATTTAACATAATTTCTCTTGCTCGAGTACCAATTGATAAAATACTTTCTTTTGTTTTTAGATAAAATAGACTAATCAAACTATGTTATCATAACATAATATTGAACACAAATAAGTAAAATAAAATAGACATAAGAATATACATGCATTCAGATCTAATATGTTATATGATGTTAATCATGATGACAGGTTCACTTATCTTGTAAACCTTAGTTGTCCCTAAAAGGGGAGTTCACTTTTTGTAAACTAATGGAAGGAATGCAACAATACTAGGTTTTTGGAGTAAGGACCTATCTTATAAAATGTTATTTGTGTAATAATCTGACCTACAACCAAAAAATACCTAGTATACTGTTCGGGCATAAGTTCCACTATAAAATCTAGGGACGACAATTCGAGAGAACATGTTGGGTTTGCATCATGTTAAAGAATAATAACAACCTAAATAAGATCAATCCAAACCCAACTTAAATAATATTCATATCATGTCAGATCAATTTGTTTATTAAACGTATTGGCATAAGACAATCTGTTTAACCCATTTAATAACTTAAATTAAACTTTTTTATCTTTTGTGATTAAAAAAAAGTGAAATATGCATATTTTTATAGTAACTGATAATGCATAATAACATAGTAATAATATCATATTCCTTTTAGTAATCATGTAACAAATTAATGAGTAAAACTAATAACATTTAGATTCAACTACAATAAATAATCATATATAAATAAAGACAAATATCTATTCAAAATCTAAATTAATACAACTAACATGTCAATTACTTGAATAATAGTTTTCTAAATTCCCACAACAATAAATAATTATAAACAAATTTAAATAACTAATTATTTTTTTATAGATAAAAATTATGATTATTATTAATTAATATTAATAAACAATAATTTCAATTCCAATCTTATTAGAATAAATGAAAAAAAATTCAATCTCAATTTTATTTTACTAAATAAATATAACATAAAATAGCATATTTAATTATAGATGATTTATGTAGAATTTTTTTTAATGAGAGAGTAATATCTAACAATTTTTGTTTTCATATATATGTCATTTATAAAAAAAAAAATACGTAATGTAAAAATTACTAAACATGGCTAAAAAATATTATTTAATTATTAACATCATCAATAAATATAGCAACATATATCTTTGAAGTTTGTATTGTCATGATTGAAAATAAAAAAGTAAAATATGCATATTTTTATAGTAACTGATAATACAAGATAAAATAATAATAATATCATATTCTTTTTAATAATGATGCAACAAATTAACGAGTAAAACTATAGATATTCAGAATTAACTATAATAAATAATTATATATAAATAAACATAGATATTAGCAACAAATTTGAGACCATGCTTAAAATAATAAACATAAATCCAAAAAATAAATTTTACAAATGAATTGCATTTGAGCAAATGGGTTACTTAGTGGTATTCATAGTTTTTAAAATCGAACTAGTTATTGAATCAAATAGGAAACTGGTTCAATATTTCAACCATTGATTCAATGGTTGAATCGGTTTTGAATTTAAAAACATAAATTATATATTTACATATAAACTAATATTATAAATTTATAATAACTTTATTTATGATAGAAATAAAAAAGTAATACAACACAAAATAATTATAAAAATAGAAAAGTAATAAAAACACAAGTGATATAACAATAATTTATGATAGAAATAATTAAACAAATAATACAAGCTCAATTAATGTGAAATTATAAA
>JANHAO010006691.1:0-21003 GCA_026873985.1 Saraca asoca
TGTATATAGATGTTTGGTATAAATGATATTGTAACTTGACTGTTAAAAACAAGAATGTATATTATATTATGTTGATGATTGAGTTCTGGATGCCCAGTAGGTTGTGAGTATTTAGTCTAGCCATTGTATACCTATGTATTTGTTACACAGGTTTCTAATGGGCATGTGGCCCTTATTGTGTATTAAGGCCTTGAGCCTGGGTGTCCAGATTATAGGAGAAACTCCGCCAGATTATCGACAAAAAAAATAGTAGTGTAGTTATGAAACAGAATGCATAGTTAGGCTTAGGCTTGTAGGAGGTTTTCTACAGGTAACCTTTTACGCCGGTCACGGACCCCCTGGGCGAGTCATGACAAAACTTTTCTTTCAATTTAAGAGAAATTTTACTTTAATTCAATTGTGATTATGAGACCTGATTTGTATTATTGATTTATTCCCAATTTGGTTACCTATTATTTCTATATTTTAATTGCACAAGATGATTACATAATAAGGCATGTTAATTGATTGTCTATTATGATTATCTACTAGCTTAAACTTCATAATATATAATTATTATAATAGTTTAGCGAAGTAGCAATTAGGTGTTATGGTTATGCACTGGCGTATAATTGTTACCTAATCTTAGCCTTTCTTCCTGTTCTTAATGTTATTGTTAACTTGAATAAGGTGCTAAGCTTATGTTAGTTAGCAGTAAGATTTAATTCAGATGTTGAGCTTGAATTAATGAAATTAGGGAAGAATGATAAGAATTTAATTTAAGTGTTGGGCTTATATTAATTCTTGGTTAAGTAATCAAAGAGGGGATAATACATTTTGCGTCTAAAATCAATCTGAGAATTGAATGCATGAATCTCTTTTGGATTTAAGACTTCCCAATTGAATATCCCTTTTTACAATTCAAATTTTGTTTGAATGTTGTGCTACCTTTTGTTAACGTCAGATTTTGGTATTAAGCCAAACTCCGGTCAATGGGGGGATTCTTTCAAGATCTCTGACCGTCAATTGGTTTAAACACAACAAATCAACAAAACATACAGAGATGAAGGGAAGAGCAGTAAAGAGATACAAGATTTTTAACGTGGTTCGGCCAAATTCGGGTATAATCGAACCTTACATCCACGGTAATGTATTATTTAGATGGTGTTTCTATAGAGTTTTGGCACTTAGGTTCTCCTTTCTCTATTTTGGCAGTTTCTGCCGACATGAAAGATGTTCTCCCTCTTTGCAGAAGGCTCCTTCCTCATATTTGTACAAGAGAGGAGGTTATAATGATAATTTCGTATGTAATAAATTTATTACATCAACATTTAATATACAAGACAAAATAGATAGATAGAATCCTATTATTCGGCTATTACA
Source organism: Saraca asoca (assembly GCA_026873985.1). Lineage (NCBI taxonomy): Eukaryota > Viridiplantae > Streptophyta > Magnoliopsida > Fabales > Fabaceae > Saraca > Saraca asoca. Next base: position 1,363 of record JANHAO010006691.1, read on the forward strand.
GATTGTCTTCAGTAGGTGGGCCCGGTGTGTCTGCTGGGCAAAGTGTGAACGGGTCTTTTGTCCAACGAGCTCTCAGGTCGCTAGTCGTACTTCATTAGCAGGATCATTCAGCCTGGGGATGTGCCCGTCCTTGGGATGGGGAAGTCGAGGTTGAGCTCACTTTGTCATGCACGAGCTCGAGCTAAAGAGGTCGCCTCGTGGCGCGATCTAGTGGCAGAGCGATCTGAATATCCTTCGAACTGGTCCTTTGCTGCTCTCGGGCCGCTCACAGGCCCATTTAGGGTGAATCAAATTTCACATATAACACCTTTAAAATTATATTTTGAATTCTACCTTAAATAACAAAACCCTATTCCAATTAACACTTAGATTAGTCATCCAATCCTTTGGATTCAATCTAGACTCACCCTCTTAATTTTTGACGGCTTTGACAACTGTCAATTTTTAAATGTAGTGGCGTGCTTCTTTGAATGCTAGCATTTTGTATTTTTGTTTCTTATCTCAGTGACTTTTGGTATTTTTGGATGTGGGAAAAGGAATTTACCTTGACACTTGAAGTTTATGGTTATATTTCTTTGAATTTTTGCCTTCTTGACTTCTTTTATGGACTACCATGTGTCAATACCCAATACTCATTGCATCTATAATATCATCATTGTGTTACAAGATTCTAGGTTGAAATGTTGTTATATAGGCCCATGAATTGCTTAAAAATGATTTTATTTTATTTTTATAAATTGGTGTTCTTCTTGATGTGGCATTATCTACAGGCATAATTATAACACTAAAGAATTTGAGAGTAATCATGGAAACTGGTCCTACGAGTAATGATTCTTTGATAAGGCAGAATTTTGCAATTGCATATGCCTTGGCAAAAATCATTTATAAGAGGTTGAAACCTTTACTCCAGAAAGAGGCCTTGAATGATGCAGTTGCCAAAGTATTCATTCTATTTGAGATTAGGATATAGGTTTCCATTGTTTTCATTTTCATACCATCGCGTTAACTATATATTGATTATACAGCAAAAAATAGGTGGAAATATAAGTCAATTCCTAGACCCAAGTCATGCATCATCTTTGTCATGATGTGTGTGCCACTCCATTTTAAAGTTTTCCATTTATTGGTGTTATATGTTGCAATAAGAATAAATCTCTTAACTCTTAATTGAAGGAATAATACCCATTTGAGAATTGTGCTACTTATATTTAGTGAGTGCTTTGTGGTTTGTGCCTTTGATAGTATTATGGTAATGAAGTTGTCATATATAAGACTTCTTACAAATTAGCATGTGTCCCTTATCCTCTATAATTTAACAAAGAATTGGATCTAATGAGAGTTTCATCTATGCTTCTTTAACATTGAAGTAGTTTGATGTCATTTTCACTAACTATAATTTTGTTGAAGCCCACAACATAATTTATCTTAGGTAGTTATTGTGTATATTCTAAGCTAAAGACCAGTTTGAACATTGTCAACTACTAATACCACATTTTTGTATCATGCTTTATAGATAAGATACTACTTTAACATCCTATAATTAATGATTGCCAAACAAGATGTCTTTATCCAAGTGACATATATTGTGTGTCTTATGAGTAAATTCCAGTAGCATTTTTAAATTTTAGTAATATTATCCTTAAATTCCAGTAATATATGCTTAGTCCACCCAGAAAATCTCACCGAAGGCTTTTGTCCTATTATAGCTGTTGATTAGTTTGAAAGCATTAGACTCTTCAAGACTTTTAACTGATTATAGAAAATTTGATCTTGTAAATGAGTATCGTGACCAAGTTTGCCAAAATGTTACAAACCATGTTGCTAGAAAAATTGCTTTGACTAGTAATTTAATTTGGATATGAACCATAGTTTGTCTAAGTAGACAGTTAGGGTCAATGACTGCAAGAATCTTATTATAGTTCTGCCTTTATCTCTTGAAGTATTTCTGATTGTAGTATGCTAATAATTAATTTCATAAGCTCCCAGCACTTCTTTCTCAAGTTATATTCTTTATTGCTATCTTTGGCTAATAACATAGAACACTTTCTTATCTAAATTCTAGTTTTTTCTTGATTTTTCTTACTATATTTTCTATGATGATTGTTAACTAAATTCATTTTTTTCATTTTTGTAATTATTGGGAGTGAGAAAATGAATGGTTAGTCGGCTACCATTTTTCTACTTTCTTAATGTAGCAATATTCACATCTTTTTATCAAACACCTTCCTTTATTATACTTCTTAACTTATATATAAAAAAAAAAAGATGGATCACTTCCATCTATTACTTTTAGTGCTAATTTTTTTTCCTATTCTTAAGCACAATCTCTTACTTTATATTAACTTAAAATAGATCTTTACGACTTAAAAAAATCCTTCTAACTTCATTCTCTTTACTTATATTATTGTCAAAAAGTTCTTAGTGGCAGTGGTGGCGACCTATATTATTATTTTTATAAGGAGCTTTTTTAAGGACAACATTTATTGTATAATAGATACAAATCAATTTACATGTTTTAGATGAGATGAAAAGGTATGTACATGTATAAATCAAGTAAAGATAATTTTAGCTATTTCTTCTTAGATATGTTACTAAAGGGTCGTTGCTTTTGTTTATTTCATCAAAATATGTTGCTTTTTGAGCTTTGTAGAAGTATTAACTTTACATATTACCCTTGTTCTCTAATTAAACAAAAATTATTGGATAAATAATGCATAAACCTCAAATAATTTATAATTGTTTGTTAATATTTCTTATCCTGATTCTTAAACTTAGATAACTGGTTTGGTATTTTAAAATTTACATCCCGAAATCATTTCTTCTCTCTATCAGTTCTTAACTCACACAAAATATTGTTATTTAAGTATAGTTGTGTGATTTTACATGAAATTTTTTACATAAAAATGAAAATGCTTTTACTCAATTGATTCCCATTAATTATCAATAATTTATTATCTATTAACCATTTCAATAAAATTGTTTACTCACACTCTTATTATAATTTTTTATTTTATTTTTAGAGTTTATTTTTATATAATTTAATTAAGCATTTAGCTTGCTTTTTTTCTTGTGATATTGTTGATTATATACATTAATTAGTAATTGATTTATTGATATCATTATTTATATTATAGTTTATAAATTGTTTTATATTTTATATCTAATTATAATGTGATTGTATCATTTTTTTTGTAGAATTGTAATTGCATCATTTTAATGATCATGGTTGATTGGAATAATAGTAATCAAGTATGGGTTAAAGACCTAATGAAATTCACATGTAATGCATGTTTCTAATGACTATAAAATAATTTGAAAGTTACTAATAATGTATTGGTGATGGAATAAAAAAATTGATTCCTTAACACATTGTTTGGTTTAAGTGGAAATAAACTTGCTACCATTGCTAACTTTAACCCATTACACTCATTTGAAACCCTTACCTCAGGAATTTTAATTCCCTTACCTGGCCAAAAAAAAAAAAAACCCTCTTTTCACGAAGCTTTGCTATTCTTCAAAAAATCATCACATTGTTGCTTTCTTTCACAACACTGCTCTCCTTCACAAGAAAGGCCTAGACGCATCATATAGTGCTTTTTTGCTAAAGTGCTCTTCAACTTTCAACCACCATCTTTGTCTTTCAAATTGAAGCAGTTCCTTACTACCAACAAGCACTATTTTTAACTATTTCTTAGATCTTTTTCATTCAAAATAATCATGATCGACTTGTTTGATAATGATATTTTTCATTCAAAATAATCATTATTATAAATAATATTGCCTCATCAAGTATTTACCTTTGCAACTAAATTTGTTCACATTGGAACTATGATAATTTAATGTAATGTTGATGGGAAACATGTTTTTTTATTGATTTTGTTGATTTTTGTCATTGAGTATGTTTGTTTTGAGAATTTCATTATCTTAGTGGAGTGAAATTTTGTTTTTCACGATTATAGTAAGTTTTGTTGATTCTGACAACTCAAGGCTTGAATTTTGGTAACCAATTGACAAATGATTTTTTTTTAAGTATATTGGTATGCAAATACATACTGGAATAGCCCACATGGGTATGCTATCTTCATCATAACGGTACATCAGAAGAATTAGCCAGTCTTAGAAATGTGTTCCTACTAACTTGCCTTCATACATCTTCGCAATGTTTTTTCGTATATTGGTTTCTGGCATTTTGGCAATGCATGCTGCAAAAAGAAAATGCTCATCAATTAATGTTGTTAGAAAAAGAAACTCCATACAAGAAAAAAAATGACGGAAAACAAAGTTAGTTGAAATAAATGACTAAAAGGTTTAGAGCTAGCTAATATCAATCACTTTTTCTGATATAATTATCAAACTAAATTGCTATTAAAAATGTGAAATACTGCTACATGAAAGTTAAGGATCAAATTACTTTGACATGTAACTAATATCTCCATCTTTCTTATGGTAGAAAATCAAAAATTATTAATTAGTTTCTGAACAAAATCTAGATGATAAGTGTTCATTTTTTGAAAAATAAAAATTATTAGGTCGCTAAGTTCATTACAATCATTACGAACTAAATAAACCAAACAAGAAAATACAAGTTGACTAAGAACTCCTACTTCTTCATAGGCAGGTTATTGCTAAGTTTTGTGTTACATAAATCAAATTCCAAATTCTTGTTTCATTTGTATTGTTATTAATTGGTCCAACAGTGAAGTTTAGCATTGATCTATTGATGTATTAAGAAGTTTATACTTTATATCTCTTGAAATTTTGGCATTCAAATTGCTTCCTTATGATGGTCTCTCTGCAATTTATGTGAAATATTGCCTTGCTATTGCTTTAACTGACATTATGACTTTCCAATAACACTATGCTTATAACAAAGCCAAGCCTTTCTATATCTTATCTAACCTATTATTTATTATAACATCAAACTTTGAGTAGTAGTAAGACTCACAATCATAACACAATAGATGCTATGTTATTATACCAATTTTCTTTTTGTTATAACATTACTATTTGTTATGACATCAGACTTTGCATATCCTTCTAAAATAATTTTGGTTAAATAAACTAAGATATATGATATTCACTGTTTGGTGTATTAGGTTTTCTTTTGTGCTTGGATGTCTTAAACTAAAATAATTTTTTTTCATTGTTCAAGTTTATTCATAGATTGCTTGCTATTATACTAATTTTCTCTTAGTTAAAGTGCAAGGAATCAAACTAAACTAAAGGCCTCACGCAGTGCACGCAGAATTTTATATGTAGATGTAGTATATACAAATGCAATTTATGTAGAATTTGTAGAATTATATGCAGATAAAGTATATGTAGAATTTTATATAAATTTATGGTAAGGTATATGCAAAATTTTCCAAAGACTTATAGTGTACTATATGCTAAATTTTATATAGATTTATAGTGTAGTATATGCAGCATATGCAAAATTTTGCAAAGATTTTTGGTGCAATATATGTAGAAATTTACACAAATTTATAGTGTAGTATATGCAAAATTTTTAATTCATTATATGTATTTATGCATAAATATATGCATAATTGTGTAGATTAGTAGTGTAGAGTTATGCAAAATTTCTTTAGGCAGTTTTATACATATTTATATTACCACTTGAATGATGAGATTTATAGTTCAAACCACAAGGGGTAAATTGCACGAGGTCTATAGTTTAAGGGGGTTCTGTGCATTTTAGCCTTTTCTTTTTGGATTTTGGTTTCTAGTAAATCAGTTAATTGATTTCTACAAACTGTAAAATTTCATGAATTTGCTTTACTATAAAAGTCAACATGAGGCCAATGAAGGTGTCTCTTATAACTGAATACATAGTTGTGTACTTTGATGTTTATTTATTTAATTTGTTGAGAACTTGGTTCATTATGTGAATTGTAAATTATTTACAAAAATGACTCGTTTTAGCTATCTCTAAGGAAGAAGAGAAAATTACAATAACTTTAATTGATAATGATGATGGTTAATGATGTACTTGATGCGGTACATGATAAGCATCACTATTATTAGGAATATAGGCTTGGAGGAAAGAAAAAAGTTAAAGAAAAGATTACGATATGAAATCTTGAATGCGTTAATAAAAAAAAGTGATGTGTCTTGAAAGAATGAACTTTGCATGAATAGATACACATTTAATGAGTTTTGTGAGATGCTTAGAGATATTAAGGGATTGAGTGAAACTCAAAATATGTCACTTGAGGAAATAGTTGCTATGTTTTTTTACACATTAGCTGACCATAAGAAGAATAGATCAACTAGACAGTATTTTCTAATAAGTGAAAAAATAGTGAGTTGATAATTTAATATTTGTCTTGGTGTTATCCTTAAGTTGCATCAACAATTACTCAAAAAGCCTATAACTATAAAGATGATTGTGAAGATGATAGGTGGAAATATTTCAAGGTTTTATTCCCACCTATTTATTCCATAACTAATATCCAATAATTAGCTGTGCAATGAGTCGTGTCCTTTTTTTTAATAGAATTGTTTAGGAGCTTTAGATAGTACATACAATATCAGTGCCATCTTAAGAAAGAAGAAAGTATTGAATAGGGAAAAACACTATTTCTATGAATGTATTTGGAGTTTGCTCACTCGACATGGAGTTTATTTATGTTTTACCTAGTTGAGAGGGCTCAGCATATGATGGTTGTGTTCTTTGAAATGTTATCTCTATGCTAGATGGTTTGGGGTTCCCCAAGTTAACTATAATTGACATTAACAATTTTTTTAACTAAATAATATAGTTAATTCAACACACCTAGTGACAAATCTCTTTTTGACATATGTGAATGTTGTTATTATTTGGTCGATGGTGGATATACCAATTAAGAAGGATAAAGAATATTTCAACCACAAAGTGATAAAGAATATTTCAACATGAAACATGCTAGAGTTAGAAATGTGATAGATAGATGCTTTGGCTTACTTAAAAGAATAATGACTATACTTAAAGTCCTTCATTTGTCCTAGTCCAAACTCAAGGTCATATTGTAATGGCTTGTTTTTTACTATGTAATCTAATTACGAGATTCATTACTATGAATCATGTGGAGGAGGAAGAGTTTATAAATGATGATGATAATGATGACAACAAAGAAGAAGTTGAATTTATTACAACAATTGCACCATCCGACCATTGGATTGCTTTTAGGAACACATTAGCACAAAACATGTTCAATGATTGGAGAGCTAAGGTTAGACAACGATGGTTATTAGTTTGTGTTATGTGATTGCCTTTTTCAATTGTAAGCTTAGATATGTTGTGATTTGGTGCTTCTATACCTTGTTAAGAATATGTTTTTATTCTACTCATTGTACTATTTGTATTATAATGGTTTGGCATTACTTATTGACATAGTTTTATTACATGATGTTTTTTGGTGTGTTCTTATTATTAAAGAGTTAGTTCTATACATGCTACTTTTCTTTTTCTTTTTTTTAGTTAACTTATATAATTACAAAGTCTTATGCTTTGATACTTGATAGGACGAAGGGTGATATAACTAGCTATCAACTTATCCAAGAAACTATTAGACGAGATAGAGGTAAATATAAGAGGTTTTAGACTACCCATGAGGATGATGTGTTGATACAAGCATTACATGAGTTGGCTAGCGATCTTGAATGGACAAGTGATGGTGGATTTAAAAATGGCTATATGAATCAATTGGAAGAAATAATTCATTCCATACTTCCTTGCTATGGCTTGAAAGCTTAACCACACAATGAGTCTGGGCTCGCACATTGGTCTGAAAAGTATAGTAAGTTGGCAAAAATGTTAGTCACGTCTGGATTTAGGTGGGATGATACAAAAAGTTATTCCAAACTAAGAAAGATGTTTATGATGAATGGGTAAAGGTAATTTATATTCTTTATTCTCTCTTTTTCTTATAAGATTGTCTACAAGTTAATAATGTGTGTACTCTTCTTAACATTTTTATCCTTTTGATTTTGTAACAAAATCATAAGAAAGAAAAAGAATTATATAAGGTGTCATTTCCTTACTTTGACATACTTACCAAAATTTATGGAAAAGATAAAGCAACCAGAAAAGCTACTGAGACTTTTGTTGAAACTATTCAAAATATAGAAGTTGAGATGACAAATGAACTAATGATTATGGATAATGATGATGATGATGAAAGTGATGATGGTGGTGAAACTGAATCAGAGACTCGATCTGTATAGAAAGAATATGTTCCTAAACCTCCCTTAGAGAAAGCAAAGAAACAAAAGACTCCCAAAGGAGGGGAGAAAAAGAAAATGAAGGATAATGGGGATTTAGCTTCTACTCTTTAATCTATTTCTAAGAACTTTGGCACTATTTTTCATGATATGAAAGTGCATCTTGCTACCATGGCAAATATATGGCCACGTGTGGAAGAAATGGAGCAAAAATTAAATGACATGAGCAACAAGGTATTGGATAAGGTGATAAAATTGGCAGGTGTTCCTTTTTCTGAAGTTTTGGAAGTGGCAACCATTATCATGGTAGAAGAACACAAATTGCGTGTGTTCTATCAAGCTTCTCCTAATTTAAGGAAGCAATATGTGTCTGACCTTCTTGAGAAGGTCTAGTTCTAGGGTGACTAGACACATAATACATTATTTTGTTGAATGGTTGTTTTACTTTGAGATCTTGATAAATATTATGTGCTTAGTTTTGGATGATGTTTATTTTGATTGTTATGATCAATATACATGTGTTTAACTTAGTTTATTAGTCTTTATTTTAGGTGTTACTTGCATATGTTAAATTTTTGAGCTATTTAAATGTTTACTACTAGCAATTTTCTATAATTGATATCACATTCTACAGAAAATTAATCATGGTGTAAAATTCTACACTTTTATCATTATATAAATATAATGTTGTACTCCTAGATAGGTTTTGTGTGTGTGTATATAGTTAGTTAGTTCTATTTATGGATAAGTTGAATTATTACAAATTTATTATTATTTTTTAAAGAATATGATTTTTAAAACTTTATTATAATTTTTATAATTTAATAATAACTTTTTTTAGTTATTAATATAGTTTTGCGATTAGTAATTAATTATTATTTTTGAAAAAGTAATTAGTTATCTTTTTATATATATATATGAACCAAAAACAAAAAACCAAATCATAAATATGATTCTATTTTTTAACTAAACCAAACAGCCTAATAAAATAATAATTATTATTATCCTTATCTCTTTTTATTTGATTCCATTCCACATATTAAATCAAACATTGCCTAAATGTAAATATCAAAGAATACTAACAATATATATACACACACACTATCTCATGAAGGTATTCAAAATTTTGTCATATTATAAAAAAGTATAATTTAACAAAAAGAGAAATATTTTAATAATAAATAATAAAATTTCAATAAGAAAATAAAATTTAAATAGAAAAACTTATATCAGATATAAAAATGATGACAAGAATTTGATTTTTTAATTTCTATTTCAAAAACTCATAGGTAAGAAGAATAAAGATAAATAAATAGTAAAAACTCAATCAAAAATTAAAATTTAAACTGAAAACTTATGACAAAGGTAATGATAAAAACTTAATTTTAGGAGATTAACTAGAATTTGATTTTCTTATTCTAAATTTTTCTATCAATTCTCAAAAAATTTAAAAAAATAAGTAAATAGTAAAATCTAAATAAAAAATAAAGCTTAAATTATAAAACTTAATCAAGATTTGATATATTAGTTTTTTATCTCTTAATTTTTAAAAATATGAAGAAGATAAAACTGTAAATAAACAACAAAATCTAAACTTGTTATCATGTGTTGTGATTTTAGCAGGAATAAGGGTAATGTGGTGTCATCTATTAAAATTTAATAAAAAAATTAAATAACAATGTTATATATTACTGTCACTTATCCAAGGTAATATAGATTTTCCTAAAAAAATAAATATATTTTTCATTCATTTCAAGCAATCACCACATAACATAAATTTTAATCAAATAATCAAGAACTAAATTTAATAAGACAAGTCATCTATTAAATTTCATAATTATAAAAATTACTACCACTAACCTAACTTAATATACATTCTCCTACAAAATAAATATATTTTTTGTTCTTTTCAAGTAATCACCACATAATATAAATTTTAACTAAATAAGTAAGGAATATATTTAATAATACTAGTAAGCACTAAAAAAATAAGGTCACAAAATTTTGGGGTCATATTTTAATAATACTAATAAGCAGTAATAATTAGGGTCATAATATTTTGTGGTCATATTGTAAAATTACTTTTCTAGGTGATTTATATGCAACCAAAAACTAGATGGGTGGCATCTGATTCCCCGAGCCAGATGTGGCCCTTGGTGATTGAAACTTCCTAACTAGAGCTATTTCAAGGCTACGAGATACCTTGCACAAAGAATAGGATCAGATGTACACTACAAATGTGATCCGTCAAGCACACTCTGACACCCAGGTTAGTGTCGAGTCTTTTGTGTATCTACTGAGTATCTCTAGCATCTCTTTAAGAGTTTAACTTGTTTTCTTATATAGTCACTACTCATCCTACCAGTTATGTATTGGGATGGTTATGCATTAATGATATGTTAGTTACAAGGCGAGAATCTCGCTCTACATGGTGGAGAGTACGATCACATAGTTGCGTTATGATCCCTAATACGTAACACGAGGCAAACTTCTTGTGAGTTGTATAAGTGTGTGTGCCTGATGGTTATTTTCACAAGGTCAATTGATGTAAGGCTATTTTGGTCTTATTGCTTGACCAAAACTGTGGAGTTGTTCAAACAGAAGTCATTGGAAAGTTTATTCCATATTGCGTACTGGGACTACCATGGACCATTAGCTTGACCATACCCATTTTTCAAGAAGCTAGACACCTAAAAGCCAAGTTGACCGACTAATGGTTGGTTAATCACAGTCCGTTGTGAATTTTGAACTATGTCATTTGCCTCCCTGCCCTTGCACACAATGCAGTGATTTGTCATAGGAAACCTTTCACTTGGCCTTGTGTAAGCTGGTGAGTAGTTGTTTGTAAGTGTTAATCATTATGTCTACAAGCTTTTATTGTTGAAAAGCTTCTTCACCTATTGATGCCTTTTTGTACCACAAATTACAATCTACTATTAATATTTTCATTTTTCAACTGTTAGATCAACTTCAAAACTTCTTTAAGTGTACTGATTTTTCAAAGACCACTTTTGCCTCCTAATGTACTTAGCCATTTCTCTAGGTTCTTTCCCCTTCTTCTACAATTTCGGCTAAACTCTGATGACCTTCAGGAATCTTCTTGTTTAAGTATAGCTTCTTTCCTTTTTTTTCTTTCTACTTTTCAAGTTTTTGTATAAAGCTTTTTAAAATATTTTCTATTTTATTTGCCTTTTGTTCGTTCTATTCTTTTGTGGCTTCAATATTGGAGTTTTCTAGTCATGATTATTGCATTTCTTATGCTAGCTTGCATGAGTGTTGAAGAGGCCTTATGGCTTCCTTAGCTTTACTTTTTCTTTTTTTTCTCTCTGTGATCGATCACCCTTATTTTTGGGCCTTATCTATTACTCAACCTAATCTCTTTGGTTTTACTTTGTTATTTTGAAGGTAAAGTCTTAACTTTTTGCATTTCTATTTCATGTCCAAAAGGTCAAGCAACCCTATTGACTTGTCTTTTGACTTTAACTTATCATCATCCTTGGGTCCTGAAGAGTATTCCTTCAAAAATATTGCTTTTTGCTTCGCTCGGCCACTTAGATCAATTATAGCTAAGTGTTCTTAAGATAATATTGGAGTTGAACAAGCTCATTTGATTGATGTGGCACTTAATGATCTAAAATGGATTCATCCTGATGTGAAGATCACCCCAACTTCGCTCAGATAGTGAGATCTTGATACCATAAAGGATATGGAGAAGATTTGTATCATTTTGAAGTCAATCAAGGGGATTTCCTTTCAACCTATAGAAGCTAACAAGCATTTGTGTAGTTATGACACATCATCCTTCATCATATTCTATGGAGACATCATTGATTGTCTCCATGTTTCTTTGTCATTCACTACTTTTGAACAAGACATTCTTCAGCAACTTACCATCTGTCCTTTGCGGCCCACCTAGAATGCTTACGCCTTCCTTGTTTGCTTTAAGGTGATGTGCCTCTGAATATGCAAGGACTCGGATGTAAACATTTTCCTATTTTTCTTCACCTACTCTCACAAGAAGCCTGGGGGTGGATTTACTTCACTAAATGGCCAAACCAAGTAATTTTTGAGAATATACTCACCTCCGTTAGAACCTAGAAGAATTCATTTTTCAAAATTTGCACTATGAAAAGGTCTCATCATTTCTTTTGTCATGATAGGGAGCAATTTTACCCTATAAAGTGGGCATTACCTGCTTGTCAACCTAAAAATTGCCCATTCAAAGATTATTCATTTGATGAACATATTTGATCCTTCACCTCTTAGTATTGGGTCTGCTCGATACCTAAGATGCCCTTCGTATGTCTTATTTCTCTTTACACCATTATTTTGAATTATTTGTTTGTATACTAACTTGTAGTTTCTTATTTTCATCTTGTTAGCTTAATGGTGAAATTCTTAAGATTGATCACTCAAAGAAATTTGCATTTTTGTCTAGCCTAGATGAAGTTGATTGTGGCTCTAGTCACGTAAATAGTGGCTAGCCTAAACATTGGTTTGGAGGTTGTTAATGATCATTCATTGTCAGGGCACTCCAAGAAATCTCCAGGTTAAAGTAAGACTTTCATCTTGTAAATGGCCTCACGTGTTAAGTGACACTTCCAAGGGCAAGGCCTTTATTTTTGTTTCAAATGTCTCTACCCATTCCTCCAAAAAGTTTAACATGGGATCCTAGTCTGAGATAAAACCAGTTGAAACACCGGAAGGAATTGACTTCATTTTTGACACCAAAGATAACCTATGGTACAAGTATATGGATTATACATCATTCCTATGGGGTCTATTGCTACCGTCAGCCAATCTAGAGTGCAATAAAGCATTTGTGAATGATCACGAGGCCTTTCAACTTATTAAGTCTTTTTGCTATCCAAATTATTTGCTTTACAATGTTTGTGTTATCTTTCCAACTGAGAGGGAGAGTTTTGAGGTAGACTTTAATACTTTAGAGAGTTTAAGGAAGGAGCTTGAAACTAAGATTATGGAGCTTGCTGAGCGTGGCAAGAGTATTGAAGACATAATTAACCGTGTATCCGAGTTAGTGAAAAAAAAAGGATGCAATGGTGGTAGAGAAGAAGAAGTCCTTCAAGCTACTTCTGCAAAAGGGCAATGAGTTGAAGGTCAAGCGAAAAGGTCGTGATGATGACAAATATATTTTTAAGGCTAAGGAAAAAGAGTTATAGAAAGATATTGTCAAGGTCGAAAGCCTCTCATACCCTATGTAACAATCCGACTTTGATCAAGCCATGAAGTAGATCAAGCACTTTAACCCTGACTTATCAGTCAACCTTTCTAATACTAATTGGGACATGTCCCGTTAAAATATTTTGAAGAAGCTTGGCCAAGCTTGAATGGTTATTTTATTTCAAATATATTGTATAGAATATTTTGTTTGTCTTTTTTAAGTATAATGGGTTTTGCTCTTTTATTCGTTCGATTTCAAATCTTTTTGTTTCCATTGCTCAGTTGTTTTTTAGTTTATAGTGTTAAGACATCCAACAAGTCGATTGTTTTTGCTTTTTTTTTTGTTTTATGGCTTCCAACAAGTCAATCGCTTCATACATTTGTTTAAATTTTACATCCTAGTTTGAACATCGAAGAATAACTTGGGTTTTTATAGTATCGTGAGGCTAGTTAGACTCAAGATTTTTGGATATTTCAATCGATTTGACTTTTAATGGGCCTTTCAATTTTAGTTGACTTTGCCTGCTTTTAGTTGTGATTCATTTAGGTATTATTGCTTACGTATTGAGGAACTACTCAAGTTTAAGTGCCAAGGTCCTACTTCATCTTTTGGTACTAAGGGATAACTAAGGCTTTAAGTGTTAGTGGATTACTTGGGCTTTAAATGCTGAGGGACTACTTAAGCTTTTAAGAGGCATAATACATTAACTCAGATGATGGGAAATCCTCTTTTCATTTCATATCAAATTATTTGTTTATATATTCTTTCGATCGACTAGTTATCAAGTTTGGACATAGTAAGCTCTAGGTGTGTTACATTCCAGGTACAAGGAATGGGTTTTCCTTTGATTGTCTTGAGGTGATATGCGCCATTTGACAGACTTTTTTTCACCTGATAAGGACCTTCCCAAGATGCTATTAGCTTTCCTTCTGCTTGTGCCTTTTGTGGTCCGTATACCTATGGAGGACTAGCATGCCTCATGTAAATTCTTTTTCCTCAACCTTCTTATTAGCTATTTTAGCTATTTTTCCTTTGTATTGTTTGCTACGAAGGTGGGATATGTCCCTGACTTCTAGTAGGATGTCCAACTCTTCTCTTTTTTTTCTTCATTCTCCTCCTATGCATAATTTTCTCCTCAATCAGAATATTGTCCCAATTTGACTAGGAGCATGGCTTTGGATATTTATATGAGCATGAATGGAGTTTCTTTCATTTTTTTTCATAGCAAAGTGTAAGGTTATTCTATAGGACCATAAGACACTCGGCAGTTCCTCTGCATATCTTCCTTTGGCTCCATCCAATTTTTTCTTCAACCCTTCTAGAATAATCATGTTTGCTAGTTCAGCCTGTACATTGGTTTAGGGGTATTCAATAGATGTAAATCTTTGTTTGATTCCTAACCTTTGAGAAAAGTATTTAAATCTATCACTAGCAAATTGTTTCCTATTGTCAAATATGATTGTTACAGAGAGATCGTACATGCAAGAAATTTTTAGTTGTATGGAATTGTAGTGATGAAGCTTTATAAAGAAACTTTACCTACAAATGATATACTTCTATATGAATTGTTGCCCTGATTAATTTTATGAAGTAGTAAATATCCATCACCACATACTTTAACTAACTATGAGTAATTGGAAAGGACTCTAAAAGGTTAATCCCCCATTATTTGAATAGCCATGGAGACACTATAGGTATTTGGTTTGTCCATGGTTGTCTCTAGACTTTGGCAAAATTTTTGGCATCTTTCACATTGTTACACTAGTTTGATTGTCTTTTTTTTCAATTCTAAGATAGTAATATCCTTACCGAGTGGCCTCAGTGCTAAAGCTACACTGGCCATGGATTTTTCTTAGGACATACTTAACTTCAGCTGGTCTTTGGCACATTAGAGATGGACAGGTAAAGCTTCTTTTGTACAAATGTCTATACTCTAAGAAGAAATATGTTGACCATCCTTCAACCTTTTTTTCCTCCCTCACATCTTTTAAAAACTGGTCATTCTTCATAAAAGATATAATTGGCATCATCCAAGACTCTTTCTATTATATGCACATAATTTCTTTTGTACAAAGGGCATAGAGTGTTTCCTGTATTATAGTTCTATTACTAGTAGCTATTTTAGCACTAGCCAAATTTTTGAGTGCATTCACATGATCATTCTTTGGTTTAGGGATCCTTGTCAACTTATACTTGAATTCTTCGAGCAGGTTTTTTTGTTATCCGAACATATCTAATCAACATTGACTCCTTAATCTCATACTCTCCTTTCACTTAGACAACCACTGGGTGGGAGTCACTCATAATTTTCAATGACTGAGCACCTACCTTTTTTGCCAATTGTTGACTTGCTATTAAGGATTCATACTCTACTTAGTTATTGATTACTTTAAAATCAAATTTCAATAAGTATTCTAACACTACTTTGATGAGTTCTTTAAGGATTTTGCGTGCTCCACTTCCCTTATCATTCGATAATCCATCAATACACACACCCAATTTTGGTCATTGTACTTGTCCTTCTCTACCATAGTCATATCCACTATGAAGTCTACTAGAACTTGTGCTTTAATTGCTCCTCATGCTTTGTTGACAAGTCCATATTCAAAGAGCTCCACTACCTATGCCACAAATCAACTAGTAAGATCAAGCTTGTAGAGCAATTTTCTAATCGGAGCATCTATTCAAACAACTATCTAATGATTCTGGACATAAGGCTTTAGTTTTTAGGATGTAAAGAGCAAAGTGAAAACTAGCTTTTCTATCTTCTAATATCTTGTCTTTGCCTCATGCAACATACAACTTGTGAAGTATATCAGTCTTTATTCTCCTTTAGTCTCTTAAATGAGCATCAAACTTACTGCTTCTTCCATTGCCACTAAATACAAGTAAAATTTTTCACTAAGCTTTGGTTAAGAAAATATGGATGGTGCGGTCAAGCACCTTTTCAATTTTTTGGAAAGCTTTCTTACATTCATCAATCCATCCAAAATTTTTAGCATTTTCAATTAAATCAAAGAAAGAAACATGTTTATCGGTTGACCTGGACATGAAACGTGTTAGGGTGGCAGTTTTATCATTCAATGCTTGGACTTCTTTGATCATCAATAGGCTCTTTGATGTTAATGATCGTTTAACATTTTGATAGGTTTGCCTCTATTCCTCATTCGTTAGCAGGAAGTCCATAATTTCCCTACTCTTACCTTAACTACATATTTCTTAGAATTTAGTCTCATTTGGTTTTTCTTTAAGATGGTGAACATCTCTTCTAAGTCCATCCAATGTTAGCTTATACTCTTTGACTTGATTGTCATGTAATCAATGTACACTTCCATGTTTTGCCCTTATTTGATTAGTAAAGACTTTATTCATCATCTTTTGGTAAGTTACTCATGCATTCTTATGTCACAACCCAAATTTTTTGGTCATGATTGGCGTGAATATCAATTTCCTAATTGATAAACACTAGCCTTCATATTGTTTTTATTATTCAGTTATGCCTATGCTCACTTAATTTTATCTTAACCCATTTTACATGAGTTCATTTATTAAGTGAAGAATATATAAACTACCATAAAAAAAGGATATTCTAAATATATATACAGGCTTACGTAATGTACAAGGACATCACCCATTAAGGCTTATGTCCCCTTAGGAACAGTCTTCGTGCTTCTCCGACATTTCCCAAGACTTACATACATACTGTTGGTCAACTTTCTGAGTCATTTTTATACAACATCCCATTTGTTCTTTCAGGGACAAGGCAAAATAAAGTTAGTTTAACCTATAACTTATAAAGCCAACAGTATAGGTTAGACTAACTAAAACCTTAAAGATTCTACAACCGTGCTATTTACATTTTTCAAAAGATTAGCAAAAGAGTAGAGATGATTGATCCCTCAAGGATCAAACCATCCTAAGGCCATCATTAACAAAATGCTTAGGGGTTACAGGGGAATGATCTCCATCTCTTGTAACAACTGACCAAGTTCAAAATTACTATATAATGAATCTTAATTTTGTACATACCTAACAAACTATCTATTGTGGTGAAAAATGTATCATCAGTAATCTCTATTAGGTCATTATTTATCTTACTTGGTATAGAATAGGATTTTCAACTAAGTCTTGAGTATCTAAAAAAAAAAATCCACAGAGAAATGAGTTTGTGTCTCAGTGAGATAAAACATACCCAACTCATGAATTTTGCAAACAACAAAGTGCATATGGGCGCATATATACCATAAGCTAATTGCCATTCCTTACCCATATTCATGAGCAATTATTAAATTCAACCTCACCTTTGAGGGAAATCATAATATAAATATTTTCTAAACATCACATGCCAAATCAATACTTTTATAGCTATACACCACTATCTTGCATAATGCATATTCACTCTTATGATATTACATTTCAACATACCATATAATAGGAAAGCAAGTCAAGCAATACATAACAATAAATATAAATCTCCTCGTTACTCAAGTCTAGCTTTATCCTGCATAATCCCAATCGTATCCCTCCAATCTAGCCTTATTCCACTTATCATATCAAAACACTTAGATCTAGGATTTGATTCATATATCCCATCACATCCTATCATTACATTTTATTCTCATCAATTACCATCCTATGTCTCATGGGAAATTCAAACATTTCAAAATTTTCATGATATTTGTCATTCATATTATGTCATTCCCACAAATCACATATCATCATTTTATAATCATCAATCACACTTTATCAATAGTAATCACCATTCATTTCACAACATGTGAGAAAATTCCCCAACCATAGACAATACTATCATTTCAATAACTCAATCACACTTTAATCACATAGATCCTGATTTCCAATCTCCCTTATAGTTGCATATTTCCAATCTCACTACCATGATAATTATCAATGTCTATTTTAGGAATACTTGTAATATATTCATTTGTAATGGCCTTATGTGTTACTTATAAGAATACAATAATTATATTCTTTGATGTTGGATTATAAGTTACTTCCTTAGGATTTCATAATTGCATACTTGAATTTGTTAGACTAAGGGTCAAATTTAAGTTAGAAGTTAGAAATAAGAGGTGTTGAGCTAAAAAATGTGGGAAGTTTTGAAAGTATGATTAGAATCATGAGCATGATTGTGAACAAAGCATAGCTTGAGTAGGATTATGATCAAAATCGCAGAATCAAATTCAAGGGGCTCAATTCGACTTAGGGAAAATCAGTTTAAAATACAAGTCTTCTCATCAAAATGTAACATCTTTCAGGAAGTTCAATTTCATACGTGATTAGGATTATGATCAAAATCTAGGAAGCAAAATTATAAAGGGTTGATTTGAATTGTAAAAAAAACAACTCAAATTTTGATTTAAATCGTCAAACCAAAATTCTAGGTTTTTATGACCATGATTACGAGTTTAGTTTAAAAAGTTATGATTTAAATTGCATGAGCAAAAATTGCAGGTAATAGCATAAAAGTAGAGGAAGACAGTTTTTAATTCAATCCTATACTATAGGGTCTGATCACAACATATTTTATTAGCTCCAGCATAAACAATACCCATCTTTCTTAATCACAAACTGAATAATTTATTAATCAATTAATTTATCATAAATCATACCTCATAATCACAAAACCCATTTTCCAACAACTTGCACCATTAATCACGAGATTACAAGCAACAAGTACACTATAATTCATAAGAAAGATAAGATCTACTCACATATAATCTGGTAACACCAGAACATAACTGATCTAACTAAAAAACTTTAATACTCTTCATAAATAAAAAGAAGAGCATATTAGCTTCTTAGCTACTCCATTGTTTTTTTTCTTCAGCAAACAAGTATATAACACTAGATTATGGTTTTCTAATAAAGAAACAAGTTAGATATACAAGATTTGAGCTCAAAAACTTCAAGAAATTTGCATGGGTTATTGAAGGGAGCAATGACATGAATAGTGGCTAAAAACTTCAAAAATTCATAACTTGAGTTATACTCAATAAATTAGCTTGATTTTGATATCAAAATGAAGAGAAAGAAAAAAGATTTAGCATTAAAAATTTAAGAAAATAATAAGAAGAGTTAGTAAACTTACTTGTAGAGAGAGAGTGATAGCTTAAGGAAGAAGAATATGAAGTTTGCATGACTTTCTTTATTAGTATAGATGGGTGCCCTAGACTAATTTGATTGAGTGCTATGGCATCCACAACTAAACATTCTGTGGATTGGATATTAAAGGA
>JANHAO010006692.1:0-20995 GCA_026873985.1 Saraca asoca
TTGTTCTGTCTCTTTGTATTGGTTTGGTGGTAAGCCTCACACCCTTATTTTTTTGCTCTTCCTTCGGGAGAAAAGGGGGGGGGGGGGGGGGGGGGGACTTTGAGCCATAACCCAACAAGGGTTTAGGTGAGTGTATATATTCATTAGGGTAAATAATACAAAATGAGTGATAAGACTAGAATCCCCTTATAGAGAACATATGCTAAATACATAATAATCTAACACCTTTTATATAAAAAACTCAACATCACAAATAATGTTTGGTTTCATAATTTTCTGTCAATTTATCACTTGGAAATAATCTTGAACATTTCTAAAATTGCTAGGAAGTGCACCCCCTACAGTCTCTTAAAAGTCTAATATCAAAATTATGAAGTCTTAATTCTTTGGATGTATTAGAAGAGAAAAAAAAAATGTAATATATGTAAAATAATGTGAACAGTTCATACTGACATGGTATAATAAATTCATTGATATGCATCTGGAAAGGAGTTGGTGGATTCTACTAGAGGAATACCTCTGGTTTAAATTTCCTCAAATTTAATGAAAAATTTACCGGGAACAACATACTGACTATGATTATAATTCCCAGATAAAAGGGTATGGCTGTTGGCGTGGGCACAAGCTTGCCTTCACTTCTCCATTGGTATTTTTTGGATCCTTTGGGCACCTACGGTGGTGGTATGACACTAAATTTTTCCTTTTTAGCATGGCTGTTGATACACTGAAAAATCAATGTAGGAGGAGAATGTCTTATTTCCTTTCTTTGAATCTTTCCTCTTTGTAATATAATTTCTTCTGTTATCAGGAACAAAAAACGATTAAAACATGCAACTGTATTGTGTTGGATGAATTTTCCTTTTATTATTTGGTTTTCTTCTTTCTTTGGGCTTCTTCTTATTGCTCAAATTTGAAATGGAGGTCGATGAGTAAAATGTATTGCAGATTATTTTACGCTATTGTTGTGGGAAAGACAACCCTGTCCCTGTCCCTCTTTCTCCAGGATCGAGTTCTGCTGAAAGAGAGCTTCAAATTTTGAAACCTTTCACATTGTCAGAGAAACTTCTCTATATATGTTTAATGCATGTTCTTTTAGGCTGATGGACGAGAAGTGCATCTAGGATTGATCTATCCATGCTTTCTGGGCTCAAGGATGCTTGGAAGCACTGCATTTCCATGGCTGACAAGCGGACTATCGTCACTTAGAACTGAGGAGTGCCTAGTATATGCGTACATTGCACTGGGGCTTGTCCTGTCTATTGTGGCCTATGACTATCAGGTGCAGTTATTTTTTACCTTGAAAAGCAGGAACATGTACTTTTCTGTCAGGTTAGAGAGCTACTGATCTAAGCCTATCCTGATAATTTATGATGAGCAGGAAATTGAAGTTCTGGTGATGCTATTTTGCTTGTTTCATGCTTGTGTTGGGTTTATTTTACCATCACTTGCAAGATTAAGGACCATGTATGTCAACTCCTTAACCAAGAATTTTCACTTGTGCATTTGCTCCATGAATTTGATAATTGTGATGGTTTTTCTACTTATTCTACTGCAGGTATGTGCCTAATGAGTTGCGTGGAGGGATGATGGGCCTTTCTGTTGCCCCTTCGAATGCAGCAATTCTGCTTTCTTTAGTCCAAGTGCGTGTTTGTTTATTGATGTGAACCACAGGAAACCTTTGATTAACAAATTAAGCATTATGCTTTATCTAAAAGAACAAATTTAAGCTTTGTGCATATGAGTTGATATGAATCATATGGTGAAGATAAATTATGTTCGGGAGTGAGGACATTATGTCATCAATATCAAATGCTTTCACAAATTCTTTTTTAAACTTGTGTTTCAACTTTCAACTTCCTTCTTTGTGTATAGACTGTAATATACATATTGTTGCGGTTGCAGGGGGGCTACTATCGGAATATTGGGAATGCTGCATTAATGGCATTTGGTGTGCTTGGGTTACTTGTAGCAGCCGCTTGCATGCATGCCCTGAAGCAATGGGGAAAGCAACCGTATCAAAACTGGCATAAACAGTGAAAATGTAGATCTCTTTCTTGTTGGCAGAAGTGGATTGAGAGATGAACTTAGATGATGCCGATGAAAACTGGGCAAATACATCTCCAAAGACCAATACAACACTCAACTTGTAGTGAGTGCCGATCTAGACTGACAATGTGGTAAAGTTTTATTAGGAAGAACTGAAGGGTTGAACAAGGAAACTAAGTGATTCTTGTTACTTGGTGTCAATTCTTTCTCTGAATTCCTAAGCCATCAGAACAAGTTGTATGCTAATTTGATTTCGTTAGGCATCTTACAGAAGACGGTGCTCATGGGTTCATAATTATGCTTGTATATTGCAGGTCGCATCGTCCTTGCTGTGATTTGCTGTACTGATATGCTTGTGGCGATCTAGGCAACCAAACAAGCGTCTGAGGCTGCTATCAGATGTATAAGATATTCAGTGTATATTTGATGATAAATTCCAGTTCTTCTAGAAGCGCAACTAAATATCAGAAGGTGGAAACTTAACTGTTGTTGGAGTTTTATTTAGTTTCAGCCAATACAATCGAAGCCTTGGTGACATGCCTTCCATTAATTTGATCATGACCCAATCTTGTTAGTAGATTTGTCCGTAATTATGCATCTTGAATCATAAAAAGGGTTTGGTCTTGATGTCTTACTCGCCGTGTACCATGTTCTCAGGTATGGACTTTCCATCTTGTGGTTTCAATTTTGAAACTAAACGTGGTAAATCCCATATGACAGGAAAAAGGATATTTTTAACTTACATAATACAATATAATTATTAAATATACAAGGTTATAATATTTAAGAAAAAAAATACACTATACACACATATGATATAGGTCAAGTTGTCAAACATATGATTTGCCAAAGCTTAAGTATATGGGCAAAATGTTAATGGTGTGAATCATAGATGAATATCTTTTATATATTAAATTATGTGAATAAATTGAACTTAGTTCATATTACATGTGGGTATAGTTTATTTTTTTAATAT
Organism: Saraca asoca; assembly: GCA_026873985.1. Classification (NCBI taxonomy): domain Eukaryota; kingdom Viridiplantae; phylum Streptophyta; class Magnoliopsida; order Fabales; family Fabaceae; genus Saraca; species Saraca asoca. The sequence goes on from JANHAO010006692.1 coordinate 3,023, forward strand.
ATGAAATATGTAATTATAATATATAATAAAAGATAAGGAATAAAATAATAAATAACATTGATATAAATGAATAAATTATATTAATATATAATAATTACTTTCAAGTTTTAAATTATTTTCTATAAATATTTACAATTTTATATTATATTTTAATAAAAATAATATATTATAATTGCATAATAATTAGAAATGTATAATATACTTTACACTGTACACAATTTTCATATTTAATCTTTTTATATATTTATACTTAACACTTTTTTTTTTCTAGTTTCAGAGGAGTGAGTGGAGTACACTATAAGGAATTCTACTCTTCCTTCTGAATCAATTGAGGGACTCAACCTTTAAAGATTTACCAATTAAATACCAACTTTTTTGAACTATTTATCAATACGCACGTGACACTAAAATTGGTGACTAGATTATCGAAAGATCATACTTCAAACTTTCTTTTTATTTAAATTAAATTTAGAACTTGCTTTCGTCTTAGATTAAGTTTATTCATGATCAAATAAAATTTAAAGCTTTAATTACTCAAAAATTGGCATTTTTTATATATTTATATGTATTTTTTTATATTTTCTTTTAATTTTGATTATCTAAGAAATGATTTTTTTTAGAAGATTGCCTAATTATAAATGAATTTAATTGAATTAAAATTAAAGATATTATGTATTTTAAATTCTATCAATATTTTTTTTTGTTTATCTTTGTTTATTTAAATCTTTTAAGTATAAATAAATATTCTAAATTGCAATTGTAATCATAGTTAAAACTATGTTTAGTAAAATTGTGAATAAATTTGAAAAAAATGTAAGTAAAAATTACGGTTATGGAATTTAATGCAACCACAACAATATTGCAAATTGTGCCCACAGCCATATTATAAACTAAGAAAAAAAGAATGGATAATGAGGAAATTAGAAGATGTCGGAACACAATGTATCTAATAATCTTGGATCAAGGTAGCAATTTCCTATTCAATTGCAGGTATCTTAATCTAATCATCTTGCACTTGATCCCTTATCCATTTTGTAGCCACCCACTTCTCCCCTTTGATTACAGGGCAGCTTCCGTGGAGTGATGCCTGCCAAAGCATTATATTTAAAAAATGATTACTCAATAAAACATTCATTTTGCACAGGCATGCGTCCAGAAAATGTGAATTTAGATTTCTGGTAATGAAAGAGAATAAAGTATGGAAACTTGTTTCAGTAACTAATTGTAATTTGACAAGGCAGTTTTTCAACAGCTTGAAAATATATATATATATATATATATAGAGAGAGAGAGAGAGAGAGAGAGAGAGACACACACACACACACACACACATACACATACCTTCCATTCTCTTTCGCAATTCACTTTCCAAACAATATATAATTTAATAGAAATACACTAGCTTTGAAAAAGTGTAAGGATACTTTTGATGCTGTGACTTGTGATATGAATTAAACTATCTTCAATTTTGAGGTAGTCAAATTCTAGTTCCACAACTTTAAAATTTAGAATTGAAATCCTAAAAAAAAATTGAAACCTTATATTAAATAAAATCTTAAAATTAATTCCCATTCATTCACAATCATGTGATTTCCATGTAATATTTTAAACAAGAATCACGATGTCATTAGATATTGGCTTATTATATCTTCTTTTTCCATAATATTTCCAACTCATTTCTATTTATTCACTTAAAATTTCTCATATTTAATTTAATTGTCACGAATTTAGATAATGCATATTTAGAAAATATAAATAAAAATTGACATAAGAAGCCATTGTCTAATAGTATAACGATAATTATTTAAAATGGTCATGAGAAAATCATATAATTATATGAAACTATTAATTAGATTGGCAACAGAAATTAACTTTTAAGTTTTTAAAATTGGTGGAGGAAAACCAACCATATATTTTTCCCTTCAATTGAAAATAGATATGATAACCATTTTGTAACGAGTTAACTTCAGCTAAATGAAAGATTCTCTTCCCACATTATATATGTTACGTTATATATTCTACGCTTGGCTGGTGAATCACTGATGCTTTGGATGGCGGAGAACAGTGAGGAGTGGGGAAGGAGAAAGAAGAGAAGGTTATGTCATGAGCTTCTCCCTTTTTAGGAGTTTTGATTAAGCAGAAGATATTGGAGGTTTATGACTAATCTTCCAAAATCCTTCAAAACCCTCCTACTCATTATTTTGTATTTCTTCAATTTAAAAGATTTTGGAGAATTTTCTAGACATCCAAACAAATGAAAGGGAAGTCCTCTCTTAACTATCCATCCTCCTCCCTTCCCTTATCTTCCATTCTGTTTCATTGTCTTCTTTTACCTCCCTTTTTAACTCCCAAACATAGCATAACCCAAGTGATGATTTTGCATTCAAGTGGGGAAGATCTCAGATACTCACCTGATCAATTGTACCATTTGGGAACAATGAATAAAATAGAAGGCCGTCCCCTTGACGTGGCCTGACTCTTAAGCCAATGCAATCCTCGAAACCATAGGAACCGTCCATGTTCGAGCCATTCTGCAGGGTAAACAACGCGGTTACTACCTATGTCGCTTTGTCAAATTGGAAGATATGCGAATATAAATGCATAACAAATTTGACCTCACCTCAAACGGAAACATGGTCTCCCCACCTTCCTCAACATCCGTTAAATATAACAGAAAAGATGCCATCTGCAACGTTAAACAAAACTTGCATTAAGAAATGCACGCATAGGGAACTATTTGTACTTAAAATCATCAAATCAAGCAACTTCAAGAACAAAGAAATAAAGAAAACAAGGTTTTAAGAACAATTAAATAAATGGTTGAAATTAGCATATACAGTGTAGTTTGAAAAAGCAAAACTTGGAAAAAATTTAGCTACTGACAGTAAATTGTGGGTCACATGTATACACGGATTAACTTATTGTTGTCATAGTCTTTCACTAACTGCAAGTATTCCTTCACTGGGTCTCAGGAGCAGACACTTCAATCAATATGGGGTTATATTTGGTGAAGGCATAATGGACATCAAAGAACCATAATTTGAAATAAGTGATAAGACAAATAACAAAATTGTCGAAACAGTATATGGGCTTCAGTCCAGAAGGTATCAGAGATAAGTCATTTTTGGTAGGACCCCAAGCAAAGAGGCAAAACTCACCAATTATATGAAAAGGCATCAGAAAAGGTGGACTTATCATATCAACGGTTCAATGTAGGGACCCCTTCGCATAACAAAGTAGCCTAAGAAAGGAAAATGACAAGTCCCATCCTGTTGGGTTCATGAACATGGGCAATCTACCCGCATACAACAAACCAAAATTTTGTAATTGTAAAACAATTTTTAAATGAGAAAGAATGAGTTCTGCTTCAGACGTACCCTTTGGCTCTTCTGTGGGCCATATTCGGCAGGATTGAATGCATCATAATGAGCATTATATTTCTGCCCGATCTCATATCGCAAAATGTTGAATTCCTGAAACATGGTGATTCCTCAGACAATTTTAAAATCACCCTGAAAATAAAAGGGTGGCAAATTCAACAAAAACAAAAGGCACTATGTTGCAGATAATATAAATCTCAGCAAAGGAAGCTCAATAGAAGTGCTATCTTGAGCATAAAAACGCAAAGTTCTAGATATAATTGTCATTCATCTTTGAATGTGGCAGCAAAAGCTGAATAATAATAATAAACTACACCACTTCCAACTATAGACAGATCCTTTTGCCATTGGAACCCAAATTTGTCACTAAAATGACTCCTGATCTTCATAGGCAGGCCAAAAAAAAAAAGAATAAGATGCAGTCAATAAACAGAAAGAGTAAGTGGATTGACACTATATCCTCCAAGCATTATGGATTGGTTCTGTGTGGAGCAACGATAACTGACTCAAATTAGACATCAAATCTTATTTTCAGAGAAACCTCCTCTATTGCATCCTCAAGGTGACCACAAACTCTCAATAGATTTTCAACTCTTTTCCATATCCACCATCATTCCAACTTCTAATTTCAAGGCGTGCTTCTCAATTTCAATTTCATAGAACTGTTGAATGAGTCAACAACCAAAAGGACACAAACATAGATATCTATTATCTGTGTGGTATTCTCAAATTTATTACTCCATGGCAAAATCAGCAAATTGGAAAGAATGGATCAGCCTTCCTGCAGCATGATTCTAGAATCTAGTACACTCAAGTGAAATAAGGTTGTGTAAACATACTAATCTGCACCTAAGAAAGCAGAAATTGCAATGGGAACCTCTAGTATAGTGATTTTTTTTTTTTTCTGTTTAAGCCACATCAAGCAATAATAAAAAAACCAAGGAAGAGATCTTGCTAAATACATAAAAATCAAAGCAAAAAGAGAGACATACTGATTCGGGAATCTAAAACCTAGAGACAAGGGACACATGCAGACAGGTTCTTGTGACATAGCACTAGGGATTTTTTCCATCTTCCCCAATATAGGTACATTTCACACGCAAAAACTAAAAGACATGATGCCAGTTTTGCTAGAACTGATGCTAACTGATTTAGATCTCATGTACAAAGTCAAATAAAGCATGAGAAGAAAAATTACAAATAAATTAGATCAACAAAATGCTCGTCTACTGAGATATAGTTTAGTAAGGATGTTACCTCTCCATGAGTTCTGGGAATCATTGTCGCTCTAGCAATTTTTTCCTCAATGACATCTAAAATCCCAGTCTTATCCTCAGAAGCACTGATAAACATACCAGAGCTGTTGCAGAAAAGAAAATATAACCACATGACATAAATAGGATGAACTGCCTGTAACACTCAGGATTTTTAGAGAATAGCCATTATCACAGACCAAAAAAAAAACCCTTATCACCAAATTTACATGAGCTAAAGGTGCACCTGCATCATACAGTAGTTACAAAAAATACCAAAACCTCGGAAACTGAAGATCTCTTAAAGTTATTTGAGGATTTTCCCTTTTTTTTTTTTTAATTGAATTCAGGTTAGAGGCAAGTGATAGAACCAAAAACACTAAGGAATCAAACTGATTGCAGCCTAGGGTCCCAAGAGGCAAACATACTTGAGGATTTTCCTTTTCAAAAATGCTAAGGAATTTCGGCAACATTCACCATAATCCCAATCAGAATATATCAGATATTCCAGACAAGACAACAATCTTAAGAAACCTTCAATTTGGTTAGCCTATGATGATACCACAAAGTTCTATCTTAGTTATTTCACTAACATATTCTTTCTAGTGACAATTGACTTGAACTAGTCCTATAGGCCTTTCCGATCAGGTGTGATAAAGTCAGATGGTTAACTATGTTACCAATACATACACACTACCTTGTTCTAATTCCCTTTGTATTCTCTTCGGTTTCTCCCTCGCGTAAGGCCAAGGTTGATGGTTTGAGACCTTCCTTTGCTGTATCAATTATGCTTTCACATTGTTCTGCATTGGCAAAATTAGGAAAATATAGAGCTCGTGGTCTCCAGCTCAAAACCTAAGGAACACCAAAACGAGTTAAAAACAACTTTTATACGATGAACACAATAATATTGTTTGACCTTTAACACCAACAACTAAGAAGCTAATGGAAGTCAATTCTACATTAGAATAGTATAACACTGATCTTAGGCAAGCTATAATCAATTACTAAATTGTGATTTCTTCTCCTTCATATAAACTCTATGGAATCAACTGTTAATGTAAGTTCAACTAATGCAAAGACTCTGCGAAGCGATTTCATGTTTATCAGCTCCATTTGAAGCGTGAATGCCGCCCAAAAGTTAAATCACAAAATATCGATCTTAGATGAGCTCGCACTACAACAATTTCGTAAGAAGATTGAAGAGTAAAACCACGCACTTGGAAAGGAATCGATGTAATAGAATCATCACCGGACTCTCCAGCAGGCAACAACTTGTAATCTGTCTCCTCCTTCGTCGATTCTAGCAACCTCGGTCTCCGCTTAGCACCTAATTCTTCTACCTGAAAATTCTCATAGATTGAAAACTTCGATATTTTCCGCCGACAAAATCGAATGAAAATCGCAAAAAAAAATGAACAGAAATCGGAAAGAAAACCTGAGACTGAGGGAAGAGACTAGAACCAAAGAATCCAGCTAGAAAGAAGAAGATGCATATGAGGAAAACAAAAGCTAAACCGAACTTCTTCGTCCTCAAGCTCCAATTCCCCTTCACCGTTTTGGGCTTCATCTGGATTCTGGAGAATTTTCCTTCTACGAAATGCTGACGACCAAAGCAGCTCGTTGCTTTGCGAAACTAAAAAGTCAAGCTGGCTACTCTTTAACGGTCCTTTTGTAATGAACTTTCCAAGTGGTTTCCTGTGTCTGTGTGCGCTTGGTCAATTGAACTAGCAAATGCAGCCAATACAAGACTTATTATTCATTGGATTCGATGATTAACTCATGCTAACTGCAGGCTCGCTGATTCAGAACTTGGAAGGATATGCATACATGCTTAGGTGGATAACGGTTGGACCCCAATTAAACGCTCTTTCTCGAATGGCATTTTACACTGTTTAGCCCGTTTTAACCCCATCCTTCTTAACGGGAGATTCTTAATTGCAATAATTGGATTTCTAGGTTGCACTATATATATTTAGTATAATATAAAATATTAATATAGAGGTAAGGGGGAAAGTCGACTTTTAAAAATACGTGTGATAATAAATTGATATTATATTTTATATTGAGTCTAATTTTATTTAAGTTGATATCAAATTAATTTTATCTTTAATATTTCTATTTACTTTCTTAAAAAGCAAAGTTTTTTTAATTTCAAAACTCTTCTAATACAAAATTTTGAAATTATGTAATCAAAAAAAATTAATTGAGAATCAAATTCTCAGAATTCTGATCTTGCAAAACCTAATTTACAAATTTCTTAAATATTAGTTTCAAATGACACTTATAGCTGGGAAGAAACTCATGGAAAAGACATCTATGAAGGAGAGGAAATTGATAGTGACAAGGAAGACTCACCAGAGAAGAAGTTGTCCAAAAACTATTGTTGAATTTGACATTTAAGTTTTGTCATTAAATTTGAATTTTATTGACAGATTCAATGATAAAAGCTCTATAGACTAGGAAAGGCTCAACATCTAACAAAGTTTAAAAAAAATCAAAAATAAAAGTAAAATTAATTTTTCAACTTAATATTTTCATTTTTAAAATTATTTAACTCAAAAATAATTTTAACAAATTTAATAACTATGCATATTTATTAACAGAAGAACTTAGTTAATATCAATTTAAAGTTTATCACTAAATTAGTTTCATACTTATCTTTCAAAAACAAAATTTATCATTTGAAATTTTAAAATCTAAAAAAACCAATGAAAGTACTAATGGTAAATCTTATTTGAAGTTAATTTAAATGGAATTCATATTAATTGAAATCAAAATAAAATATAAAATTATTTTATATTATGTATACCTTTTAAAAACGAATTTAACTGTTAACTTTATTAATATATAATAAAATATAATATATTTTTAATTAATTTAATAAAAAACAACTAATATATATTTAATGTAACGAAGAAAAAAAAATCTCTCCGGCAATTCCTTTTTCTTTCTTTGACTCCTTTTAAAAGTTCACGCACAAAACCCGAAAAGAAAATACCTTCTAGAAATAGGAACTTATAGCATGATTTTTCATTAATATCTGCATGATTATAATTTGAACTTTTTTTGGAGAACGGGTTTATAAATCTTATAAAATAAAGGTTAAATTAATTTTTATTACTTCATTTAGACAATCATTTGAATTTGCTTCTAAAATTTTTATTTAATTCAATTTTATACTTATGACACAAATCCAATGCAATGTTGGAAAGGTGAGAGATTGGGTTATATATGAATCATTTTAAAAATTTGTGTATATTTTTTTGTGATTAAAACAACATTATGAAATTGATTTTTCAAGCGCTTCTTTTTTTAAAGTAGATTTTTTCGAATTGAGCACAATTTATATTATTTTCTTGATATTGATTTGTGATTTTGTTTTAAATCCTCATGCCTAATAAAAATCTCAATTCAATTTGAACAAAATTGATCAATTAGTGATATTTTAAATGAAAATTTCAAGCTCAAACATGACGTTTCAAGTTGCATCATTTTTCTTCAAAATTTGGCCTAGATTTACAAATTTTGTTCAAATTGATTGTTTTTTCTATGTTAGAACGATAAAATGAGAAGAACCCCTTAACCAATTTTATTGAAATTGCATTATTATGTAATATTTTATGACCACGAACACAATTGAGTTTAGTATTTCATAGTTGAAATTACTCGATTGTTTTACCTAATTTTTGAAATTGATAAGAGAATTAGTTTTAGATGAACTTGGGTAAAAAAACCTATGCAAAAATTGTTTAAAATATGGTTAAATTGAGGGAATTGTGAAATTAGGTCAAAAAATGGATTCCCAGACTTGAAATTGCTCAAAATCGAGTGAAGAAGATATGCTAGCTACTGGCTTGGTGATGTGCAAGCCCACATGGATCACCGGCATGTGTAGGCCTTGCATCACCTTACTAGCGACCCATAAAAGTGCAAGTTGCACCAATGGCCTCACTTTCTGAGACAAAATTTGTTACGCCCCAACCTATGAAACATGACTAGTGTAGGAGGTCATTGATAGGAAACCTCTTACAAGCCTGACAATGCAAATTATATTAAGTATACACAATTTTATTTATAGATGCATGATTAATCATTCATATGACAACTCTACCGAAAATTCAACAGAGTTTCCTCTATTTTACGGACACCTGGCCACATGGCCTATACAACAACATAATAGGGTTATATACCCATTACAACCTGTATGACATCATAATAATATACAACGACCCATACTATACAATTTACATCCTACTGGGCATTCCGTAAACATACACAATAGATGCATATATAATCCTATCAACTGCCATTGATTTTCCACCATTTTATACTTTTAGTCTCCGCAAGAAGATCCACTCAATCCAAGAGCAAATCTTGTAATAGTGTAGGATAGAGGAGTAGTAGAAGAATTTGAAACTCTGAAAAACATGAAAAAGAAAGGTGTGAGTTTCATAAAAACTCAGTGAGTAAACAATCCTATGCTCATCTAAAAACCTCATTTATAAACCATACTCAAGAGTGTATATATATATAGCTGTGAAAATATGCTTACCCGTATAGATGTCATAACTTCACATCAAGTTTGGAACCTTCATTCATTAAAATAATCAAGCAATTGTAATGTAATATCTAACAAAAATGAAATATACAACAACATATGATATTAAGGAAAATATCCATTACAATGTGAACATAAGAAAATATTCAATAAATTGTATAAAATATAGTAATGCATATACAAAACAATCAACTGGAACCCCAATGGAAAAATTTCCAAAGGTAACTATACATCGTAAATATAACTCCACCACCACCCCAAACCATCCATCACACCTGTACGAAGTTTTGTTCATAAGTACACTTGAGAGTTACCACTAAATTTCTCAATGGGTCTAAAATCCCAAACCAATAATTTAAAAATATCATGTAACATGAAAATACTATTTCGGGCAAGCAACATTTATCAGAACATACATATACATATTGATACATTTTCATAACTAATATTTAAATGAATTCATAATATTTTGTATAATAAAATATTTATATTTACTAACAGGATCATTAAATGAGGAGGATTGTCCACTCACCTTAGACACCCTTGGGAGCTAAGTCAGCTAACTTGGGTTTTTCAACTGAAATTTTAGAAATTGGATGTTAGTAAGCTTTTTTAGTCCAAAGGAATATACCTATATCAAATCCACAAGAAAATTTTCAATTTTCATCAATTTTGCATAGTAAGGGTTTCAACTACCCATCTTGAAAACTTGCTATAAAGTTATTATGAAATAAATCTTTTATTCTAGAATTACTCACCGGGGTCCAAAGTGTTAGTAGCCAACTCAGCCGGAGTTGGGATGCCGCCGATGAGTCTATAAGAGTGCTGGCCGAACAGCACCAAAACAGGGGAGGAAAAGCTCCACTGGTTGAATGGCATAATGGAAGACGCCAAAGAGAAAGTTCGTCGGCCGAACATGAAGGAGGAAGCTTTATTAGAGAAGAAGGAAGTGATGAAGAAGGCACTGGTGCAGGGAAAGCTCCGGAAAGAAGAAAAGGCTGAACGAGAAAGAGGAAGTTTCGGCTCAGGTACAAGAAACAACACACTGGGGAAAGTACCAAAAAGAGAGGAAGATAGCCAGACCATTGATGGTGATGGATGGAGGAGAGCTTTAGGGGAAAGAAAGAAATGCGTCGGAGAAGCTTCAAGAATGCCAGAGAACTCGTGCTAGAGGAGAAGCTGGTTGAAGAAAATATATATTGAAATAGAAATAGGGCAAATTACAGTTTGATCCCAAAACTTCCCATCGACTTCAAATAGGCCCTTCAAAAAAATCAAAAATTACAATCTGGCCCCAACAAAATTTAAGACTTTTCAATTTAATCCATCAACAACATTTTTTTTCTAGGTATTACAAAATTTTTGGACATTTTTCCTATTTTTAAAATAAAATATTTTTTATTTTTGCCCAATTTATTTGAGTAATTATTTGACATTATTTTGGTATAAAATTTTTACTATATGTTTCCTACATATTGGATAATTTTTTCTAGAATTTTTGGGTATTGTTTGGTTATTATTTGAATTTTACATGATTATATGCATAAAATTGAAAATATGTAGGAATTGTGTTACTTATGTTATGCCATGAAATTTTATACAATTGTATACTTACCTATCGTGGGACTAGTTGTATAAAATTTTATTGAAATAAAATTTTGAAATTTCGTCTAGAAGAGTGTTATGTTAGTAATATATATACCCTATTGGTGTAATATTATTAGTATAGTTTGTTGGTAATAATGTGAATATTAGAATTGTTTATTATGTTCTTAAAATTTTTAAATACCCTAAAAGTATTAGGTTTTAAGAATATAGCATTAAATTCTTATATTAGATTATGAAGCCTTAAATACCCTATTAGTGTTGAGCTTCATAGTGTAATACTATTTGACATTGCATAATCATTGAGGAAATATTATACCATGACTAAGTTAAATATGCATATTAGAAATTTATGATGAATTTCATAAATTTTTATTTTCTCAATTTTTTGATATATATGCAATTAATTACAGTGAAAATGGTAAATAAGATCAATTATGAGGACTAGGCTAAGTAGTAGATATATAGGTTGAATTGTTAATATCATATTCGGTAATCACCAAATTTTGTATTTGTCACAGAGAAAGGGAGAGTTAAAGATAGACGATAGCCTTATTGTTGCATAAGGGTTCTTTATAAAAAATGGACACTCTAATAAGAGTGTACTTAATAATTGTGATGTGTACTAAGGATAAGACCGTCATGAAAAGCATTACTGACTCTCCAGATCCCAAATCGTATATGGACTCTGAAGCTAAAAGTCGTAAAGACCAATGAAGTCAAGAAAGAATATTACCTCTCATTACTGGATAAAACCATTTGCAATGATATGGAGTTTGTGAGCACATCTTGAAACTAGTATACAATTGTAATCACTTGAAAGACATGAAAATGGACTTTGAAAATAGTAATTTTGATTTAGCATGTTTTGGAGTCTCTTTTGGTTCAAAATTAATGTTTTAAAGATATCATATCATACCCATGAGGATGTTTTAATGAAATGACCTCTATAGTTAGTCAAGTGGAAGATGACATGAAAGAAGCAAAGATCGTTGTTCTTATTTTGTTTCACATGGATCAAGTGCTGAGTGTGAAAATAAATCATGACCAAAAGAACTTGATTTTGAGAACCAATAAAGGTGATATGAGTGCATACCACTACAGATCAAGAAGTTTCTGCTAGCTCTAGTATGTTCAGAGTCAAATACTATAAGCGTTTCATTAAACCCTTGATAATCAAACATTGGTGCAATCATTTAGTTATGAATTGATTATAAGCATTAAGAAATTTATTTTCTATTCATTTTTTACAATTAAGTGACATTATATATACCTTCCATGAGGAGAAATGGATTTCAATTTTTGTTTTAGACTTGTAAAACTTGTTGCTATTTGGAAATTAAACAATTAGTCTGTTCACAACAAAAAGGGCTAGAATTAATGTGAGATTCTTAATACTATGGCATATGCGTCCAAGTGATATTTTCATAAAAGGATGGAGTGATTGGTAAAACAATATATTCTTTATGACCTGGACTTATTTATTTTGGTACTTGTATTGATTGTGTCAGGGGAGATACTCCATGCTAGAGCTAGAAAAGAAAGAAGGACTAAAAGGTTAGGTGTATTGAAGTTGTTTCATAATAATGTAGGTAGACTGATTACACTGAGCGTTATGGGTGGTATTGATATTTCGCCTTCATTGGTGATTGTTCAAGTTTTTGTTAGGTGGATATATCCATTAAAAGTTAGAATCCTTAAATTCTTTTGGGGTGTTTAAAATTAAGATTAAACTCAGAATAATAAAAAATCAAGTGTGTCAGTTTTGATAAAAGTGGTGTGTGCTAAGGAGATATAGTGAAACTGATGAAAATTTTAATTTTTTTGTAAGATATCTTTAAGATTGTGAATTTTAAGGTTAGTAATCTTATACCTAGAATGCTCGAATAGAACTGGATTGCAAGAAGGTGGAATTACACCTTTATAAACATAATCGGATGTATGTTGGCACATTGGATTTTACCAAACTTTTACAGGGCAATGCTTTAATGTCACGACCTAAAAACCTTAGTTATGACCAATGTGAATATCAACACTCTTATTGATAATCACCAGCCTTTTATCACTTATTCTTATTTATAATCATCTCTATTTTCTCTAATATTTCACTTGAATCTCATTGGTTGACTTCAAAGATAATAAACTCCAGGGAAAGGACAAACACATAGAAAATAAACATATTTCATAATTCACACCGGCATTGTCTTATAGGCACATGCTAAGCTTGATACATGGTTCCACAATTTGCTTATAATTTTCAAAAAAAAAAGTAATCGATCTTTCAGCTTTCTAAAAATCTAGTTGTCTTCCCAAAACTACTTTATGTCTTTCCAAAACAAGGCAATAAAAAAATTAGATTAATTTATGTCTTATTGCAATTTAAAAAACATTGGTTAATATAACTAAGCCCTACAACCCTTCTATTTACAACTTTTTTTAAAAAGCTAGCAAAATATAAGGTTTGATGGTTAACTGTTATGGGTCAAATCATCTTAGGACCATCATGAGAAGGACATTGGGTGGCCCTATGGGAATGATCTCTACCTCATGGGTATTTCACAACCTACTAAATTGAAAATAACTATGTAATGGACTCTAATCTCATAAACTCCTAGTGGACTTGTGATAGTGGTGGAGAATGAGTTTGATGTGATTTCCATTGGATTGTTGTTCATGCTTAATTCTCAGGAAGAGGACTGATTGTAATGCCTTAAGATTTTGAAAAAAAAAAGTTCAAAGAAAAGTGAGTCTAGGGCTTAATGAGATAATACGTATCAAACTTATGAATTCATCTAAGCAAGGCCACACATATATATAAACATCAACATCATATTCAGGCAATTATTTCTCATATTCACTCTCATACATCTATGATTAGATTTCATAGACTCACATCCATGTGGTTTCATATCACATTGTACCAAGTACGTCATATTGAATTAGAGTTCTCAAGGCCATAGGTTGTCCTTCTTTTCCACTACATTATTCAATATCATCATACCATATTCTAATATTTCTCAAAATGCAAACAAGTAAAAGCAAAATGCATAAGTGTAATAAATCTCCTTGTTACTCCAATCCAACCTTATGCTACACAATCCCAATCTTATCCCTCTAAGCTAACCTTATCCCACTCATCATATCAGAATGCGTACATCTAGGACCTAATTTATTATTCTCCATCATAATCTATCATTCACATTTCAAGTCTCATAAGAGCTTTTAGGTATTCAATGATATCAATTTCATAATAGATACATTATCAAATTCACATCAACACATTCCATCATCATTCTTTATATCATATTCCAATTCGAAACTTATTAAAAGTATCAATATTAAGCAATATGGACTTCACAATAACTATATCATGACATTCTTATTCAGTCACAATTCTAATCACATGAGTTATGTTTGTTAAGCTAGGTTATCCTAGTTGCATATTTTCCTTGGTTTTGAAGCTGAAAAATAATTTTAGTTTAGATTACAATCTAACTACATGAGTTTGAGTATTTATTTATTTTGCAGGATTCAAAGTTACTCAAAGTTGATCAAAAGATCTACATTAGTACTAAGTTTTTTATTTGATTTCATAGGATTTTTTTGTAAGTAAATCCTAAAATAAGTTGATTCAATTATATATATATATATATATATTAAAAAAATAACTTGATTTGAGATAGCAATAATCATTCTTAAATGAATATTTGATTAAAAGATTTTTAAATAAACTCTTCATATGTTCTTTCATAAGTAAAACTTTTATAAAAACTATTTTTGACTACTAGAATCGATTCACCAATCGATTTATGTAGAAAAACTTATGAAATTAACTAGAATCAATTCACTAATTGATTTATGAAGAAAAAGTTTTAAAAAATTTTCTTATCAAAGGTTTGGAATTTTCTTTGAATCGATTCAACATTTGTTTTTTTTTAAAAAAGATATGATTCAATTCAAAAATTGATTCGCTAAAGAATTTTCACATAATCTGAATCAATTCATAAATTAATTAGTTTGTTATAATTAGTTATAACTATCATGAATCGATTTGAGAACAGAAAATCAATTTTTTTAAAATGTCGGTTATCACAACTATAAAAATGCCAAACCTCATTTATTTTGCAACAATTCAAAACAGATTTACAATTGATTTGTAGAGAAACTCTCAGAGCTAAAATGTGATCTAGCTATCTCATTGCTCTTCATCAAATAATTCAATCTTGATTCAACTTGTTGAAGGATTTACCTTAGATCATTGAGATATGCATCTTAATCTGAGTATTGTATCTCTAACTTTTTCTCTCTTTATTTTCTGTTTTAGATTTCTAAGTTTTATGAATTTAGATACAGAGGAAGAGGTTAATTTTCCTTTTATATCCTTTTAGAATTGTGAAGTTCATTACAATTGATAGAAGGTGCATTGAATTCTTGGTAGAATCTTCTAGCTGATAAGGTTGGTCATAACTGTAAGAGATTAGAGAATTTTTGTATCATAGGTACGTAAAAACCCTATAAAAATCTTGTAAACTGGCATTTAGGAAGCCCAGTTAAATTCCTGTAAATTGTAATAGAAGAGATCATCCAATTAAGGATTGATCCAATGGAGTAGACTTGAATTGCGGTTTCAATTCAAGTTAAACTACTTTAAAAAATTATGTTTCGATCTTTTCTTTGCTATCTTTACTGCTTCTACATATTTTATAATTTCCACATAATTTGACAATTTGGCTTTATAATAATCTAATTCGATTCTTGTTAATTGAAAAAACTTTTGCTGTGCATGTAAAATCAAATTACAACTAACATAGTTGTTAAAAATCATTTAGAATAAATAAATAAAATCAAAGAGTAGACAACATTCTGCAACGAGAATAAGGGGAAGATCCAAAGTTATACCTTATCTTCCTTATCATATTTCAAGGCCAACAGTTGGTATCAAAGCTTTGACTCTTGATACCCTTTTCTAAATTGGTTGTTTTGCTTAATTGTCAATCCCTGAATAGCCCCCATGCTTTTGACAGTGAAAATTTTGTGTTTTGTAAACTTAAAATTAAGTCATTCATAGAAGTATTAGATGTAAACATGCTAGAAATTCTGGAATTAGGATATGAACATCCTAAAATATCAATTAATGGATTACTACAACCTAAGTCTAAACTTTTGTGGACTGAAAGGGAAAGGAGGAAACACCTTCTTATTTCCAAAGTAAAATGGGTTGTTATTAGTTTATTGTCAACTAATGAATTTGAAAGAATTTCTGAATGTGTAACAGCAAAGGAAATTTTGGAGACTTTGGAAATTGCTTATAGTGGTAGAATTGAGGGTGATTCTAAAAAGGAAGGACATCATTGTTTTATGGCCAAATCCAATGAAGACATAGAGGTACTGAAATATCCCTATTTTTTCTGTGGTTCTTATGTTAGTGATATTGATAGTAAGTCAAATACATAAATTGATGCTAAAATCGATAATGAGTCTAATGATTTATATGAGGAAATCTATGAAGCTTTGACTAAAGCTAACAAGGAGTTAAAGCAATTGAGAACTCAGAATGAAAACTTGCTTAAAAAGATTAAGGAGTTTGAAAAGGAAAATAGCAATCTAAATGTATTAGCTGAGAAACTATTAAGTGAGAGCAAAACACGTGATCATTATGAGTCTTATAAATATGAGATAAAAAAATTGAATTAGACTTTACAAGGATTTGCTGATAACAATGTTAAGTTTAATAGCATGCTAGAAAATCAATAGGGCTCTCAAAATAAAGCTAGTTTAGGTTATGAACAAGCAAAGACAAAGAGAAATTATGCTTACATTGCATGCTTTTATTGTAATCATAGAAGTTATCATATCAAACACTGTCCATTTAGAAATGGCACCTATGTTCTAAGACCTAATGAAAAACTGATTTGGCTACCTAAAGCATCTAGCTCCAAAAAGAATATTTCACTGTTACCTAAAAGATTTGGACCTAAGAGTAACTGGGTTCCAACAAAACAAGTGTAATCTCTTTTTTTGTAGGATTGTGGGAGGAAGAGAAGCAATCTATGGTTCCTTGGCAGTAGATGTTTGCACCATATGACAGGAATAGAAACAATTTCATCACTCTCACATCAATCACAAGAGATAAAGCTATCTTTGTAGATGATGCTAAAGGAAAAGTGATTGGAATGGGTAAAGTCAATAAGATGCCTAACTATTTTATTGATGATGTGTTGCTAGTTGAAGGTTTGAAACATAACCTGTTGAGTATAAGTTAGTTTTGTGATAAAGGGAACAAAGTAATTTTCAATGCAAATAAATGTTTGGTTATTAATGATAGTTTAGTTAGTCTGAATGAAGATTCTTGGATTTGGCATAGGAGACTAGGACACACTAATATGGAACTTATAGGAAAACTCTCTAGGAAGAATTTAGTTTTAGGATTACTAAAGCTAAACTACATTAAAGATAGAATGTGTCATGCATGTCTGAAAAGAAAGCAAGTCAAATACTTTTTTAAATCAAAAAGGTTATTTCTATTTCAAAACCCCTTGATCTACTTCACATGGATCTAGTAAGACCATCTAGGATTAGAAGCTATAAAGGAGATCTCTATGTGCTTGTAATTGTAAATGATTATTCTAAATTTATATGGATTTTATTTTTGTCACATAAAAGTGATACTTTTAAAGCTTTTAAGAAATTTGCAAATGTAATTCAAAATGAAGAAGGGTTCACCATAGTAAGCATTAGAAGTGGTCATGGAGGAGAGTTTGAAAACAAGGATCTTGCTGCTTTCTGTGAATCAAATGGGATAAGCCATAATTTTTCAGCATCTAGGATACCCCAATAGAATGGTGTAATTGAAAGAAAAAATGGATGTTTAGTTGATATGGCAAAAATCATTTTAAATGAAAGCTCATTTCAAAGTCTTTCTGGGCAGATGTGGTTAACATTGCCTATTATGTATCTAATAGAGTTTTAAAAAGACCAATCTTGAATAAAACTCCCTATGAACTTTATTATGGAAGGAAGTTTAATGTGTCACATCTATATGTTTTTGGTAGTAAGTGCTTTATGCATAATAATGACAAAGATAATCTAGATAAATTTGATGCTAAATCAGATGAAGCTATTTTTATTAGGTATTCTTCATCTAGCAAAGCCTTTCATGTTTATAACAAAAGGA
>JANHAO010006693.1:0-21004 GCA_026873985.1 Saraca asoca
CCTCGCTAAATCTGAATTAGCGAGGGATTAGTAACAATTAGCGAGGGATTTTTCCCTCGCTAAATGGCAGATTTCTAGTAGTGTTCTGAACTTAAAGGCACCCCTCCAATTATTTTACCTTCTAAAATAGTTCTTCGACCATTAAGTCATGTGTTTTGGATCGCTAGCTAGAAGATCGTTAGCTCCTTTTACCTTCCTGGTCATGAGAGTAGCGACCTAAGGTACGTCTTTGGCTGGTCTTGTTTGAGCTTTTAGCTCAATGCGAGCTCTTGTGTCGCTAACCATCATGGTCTTCAAGAGCTTAGTGAACCTTTTGTTTCTCTAGAGTTGGCTCTCAGAAAACTAGCCCCTCAGTTTAAGATTGGCCTTGTACAACATGTTTATCCCTTATTTATAGAGGCAGTAGGGTTATAAATGTAATTTGATAAATTATAAATTTATGTTTTCCATCGCTTCGGGTAATAAATGCTAGGTAACTCACTATCGATTTTTAGGGGCTAATCTGTCGATTGGAAGTATGTGCCTATGGCCACTGATTAGACTTTAGCATTCTATATCCATGCATAAGACCGCTCGTTTAGTGATATGAGCTCGCATTGAGCGACCTGATGCCTTTATCTAGCGATTTGAGCTTGCATTCGGGTTTCCTCATCCCTTTTAGCGACCTTGAGCTGGTTTACGCTGAGTCATTGCTGGTTGGACTTATTTACTGGGTTTTTACCAGCTTGTTTTGCATAGTTTTGAAAATACTTATAACAATACCCTTTTAAAAACTTACCAAGTGTCTTAGCAAAAGAGCATAACTTTCCTATAAAATATTTTAGTCATTTATAGTTAAACCAAATATCACATAAGAACTTATTTCTTGAAAAGTTTTACTTCCTTAATACCAACTAAACAACTTTCAATACTTTCTGAGAAGTTTACACAAAAACTTAATTCTTCGAATGTTTAACTTCCAGTAAAAATTTACTTCTTGTATAAACAAAATAATTCCTAAGTAATTATCAATAGATAAGAGATAAATATAAAAAAAAATTAAAAAACTAGAAATACTTTCTATGTCCTTTGTGATTTGCAACTTTTTTTTTTGGTTAAGAGAAATGTTTGATCATCTTACGAACATTCCCCCACAAGACACACAAATAATATTAACATTTACTATAACTATAGTCTATAATCGTACTAACAAATTATTCTATCCTTGATATCGCTGGTAACTAGATTTAAACAAAAAAACATGAAGGTAGAGTAACAAACCTTACCTGCTAAAGATTTATGATTATGATGGAAAAATATCTTAAAGAGAAACAGAAAAACACACATAACCATTATATGATCGGGTGAGCAAAGGAGTTAAGTATTTCTCTTTCTGTTATTTAAAGTACCCAAATGTCCAGCCAAGGATTTTTCTACCGCCAGAAACATTTTCCAGAGGAAGGAAGGGGGATGGAAAGTGAACGGACCGGAGCTTGGGCGAGTGGCGTGTAAGGGGAAACTGCAAGTGGGGGATGTATAGAACTTGAAGGGAGCTCCTTGTTCAATTCAACGGCTAGAATTTGTCTAATCCGCAATCTAACATTGCTCACCAATATTCCCTCTCCGTGTCCAAATATTCCATGTCTAAAACTGTCTTTCTCCCACGCGCGTCAATGCAAAATGGAATACCATATTCCCCGGCGTCAAGATGGCCTCCGTCACGTGACTTTGGGCGTGACCTTGTCTAGTCCTTGGGCTCTTTGTTTTGGTCTCTTCTCCTGGTCTTATATTCTCAACAATAATTAATTAACCCTTAGGATTTGCATGCATTAGCGTATTGTAATCCCCGTTTTAATTACGCTCGCCTCCCTATGTTTAATCCTTATTTGTTTATAGTTTTATTATTGTGACAACAAGATCATTAGGAATATGTTAATATTTTCCGAAGCCACGGTCAGCGCCTGATGCGCTCTAGATTCTCCGGGAAATTAAATTTAGTCTTTGTTTAATTTGTTAATGAATTAATAATGTCTCTTGCTTTTTTGGACTATTCAGCAAGAAGCTTGTGATCAGATAATATCCAGTCAACATGTCGTTCTATGGCTTCATTGCAATGTTGTCAAATGCCTTTGGCTATATTCCTTATTCCGTGTGTTTGTCTTCTCTTTTTACTCTTTCTTCTAATTATTCTTTTTAATATCAATTTGCCATTAGTTTTATTTAAACAAAGGCTTAGTACAATGGAATATATTATCAAATTAATTTATTTTCTGTATATATATTATGATTTCTTTAACTCAACATGAGTAACTTCAGTGCATCTTAAGCAAGAACAGACATGATGTTACATGTTCTGGGCATAGTAAATTATTATTTTTATAACCCATACCATTGACTTGTGATGCTTATGTTTTTTCTATTCTTGGCCAATCTGATTCATATGCAATTGTTTTTCCCCCCCTACTATATTCACATCCAGGTTGCCACACATGTGCACTTGTACACAACTAGCACAGTTTATGAAAATATTATGTAAAATTTTTTCTTTATTTTTTTATTTTTTAAAAAAGCACCTAGCTAGAAACCAAGATGGAAAATTGATAAATGGATACATATATATATATATATATAAATAATTTAATGCCTTGTAGAATTCATCAATTTTGATCCTACAAGTCAAAATCCAACTCAATTAATTGACCAAGCCCAATTTTTTGGGTCCAAATATATTAATTGATGAAGCACTTGTTGATAGATAAGATGATATGTACTGAAATAGTAAAATAGTTAATTTGTACAGTAGTGTGGATTGAGAGTTGTTGTAGGATGAGTACAGATTTACCTTTTTCTTTTTTTCATTTTTTAGGTGTGAGTTTATTCTTTGATTTCCGGCAAACAGGAGTAGAACTCGAGATTTGAGCAGTGATTCAATTTTGATGCGTTTGCTAAGAGGAAATGACTAAAAGCTAATTATAAAGTAATAAGAAGAATATTAGCTTGGTGATGGTTACTGGAGAGATCAGAATACAGCCATACAAACATGTGTTGCTTTGGAATTTGAGTTTCACCTTCTCCCCCTACTCATCTACTTTGAGTATCAACCAAACGACAAAAGAAGAAAGGAAGGAATCACCGAAATCAACGCCGTTTAGGCTCATGTGCTTCACCACATTACATGATTAACATATATTTATCTATGATTTTCTTACTTCATATGAAATAAATCAATTCTACTGCAAAAGGCTGGCAGGGGAAGTAGACCCTTAAAGATCACTGCAAACAAAATTAGTTTGGATTAATAAAAAACAAATTCAAAAACATTTTCCTCATGATTTCAAATTGTAGTCATATTTGCAGTTGTGATTATTATATAATTAATAAAATTTTAAATGAATATGAAAAATATAACTGTTGTAAAATAAAAATACATAAAACCATAATTACGAAATGACAAGCATAACTTAAAATGATAATTTGATTATTGAAAAAAAAAAAATCAAAACCACGAATAGCCTTTTTGTAAAATATGACAAGGCAAGACCATTGGTGGCAATCCCATTTTTTCAAGATAATCATAGGGTAATAATGTACTAATAAGTGAATACTGAGGTGAAAACCCACTTTATTTTAAAAAGATTCATACAAATATAACATTCAAAAGCCGAAGTAGGTTCTTGCAAATCAGTCATGGAGACATGCAACTAACAGCTAGTATACCATAAAGTCATATTCATCAGTTCCCTAGCACCAGAGTTAAATAAAATGTCAAATATATGACACAGAAAGGAGAATGAAGTCAGAGCATATGTAAACCTAATCCAATTTTTAAATTTCTTGTAACTAACAAACACTAAGTTTGAAAATTGAGAACTTTGCAGGCATTTTTTATATCATAAGCATTCAAAATTCAAGGGGACTATCACCCCATGCTGACATCCATGAATATAAATTTTCATTTTTCAGGACAATGATTTCCAATTATTTATTGATTTTGCCAAACTTGTCTGGGAGAAAGATATGATTAAAATTTGATATTTAATAAGTTAATATAGATTTGGCAAATGTTGACAATAAAGAGAAATAAGATAGGAAGAAAAAGAGAGATGGAGTAGAGAAGTACTTCACAAGGCATTTGTCACAGAACTGATAATGGGACTGTAGAATAGATAATAAGGCCAAATAAGCATAGGGGAATGGTTCAGCAAACTAATTGATAATCTGCTATTATATGGGGACCTGCATGATGAATTGAGACTGTCATGGGTCCACACACTCTCAGGCAGATTCATCATGTGTTTTTTGCTGGACATTTCACAGTGGCCACTCAATGAATACTGGTTTTGCTCAGACCTTCACTGTTATTCTCCCCCATCATAATCAGCCTCAATTTCAAGATGTGCAACCGATGGAGCGCGGTGACCTTGTTTAAAAATGCAAGTTGGGCTCATACGAGTTAGTCTCTGATCTTTTGCCACCTAATCCATATGCACTTTTGTTTATAATTCCAAGTTCACCCACAAAACATTCACAAAGTTTAAAGTAATAGATACTAATGTTGTTATCCTTCTTAAACATGAATTATATTATAATCTTTAAAATTTTTGAATCTTCTTTCATGATACGACAAGCTCTACTTATGATGCACTTTCAAAAGACTTCTAGAAGAGGAATGGACGTCCCTTAGTTGTTGTGTTGTCAATTGCGATGGTCCTCCTTAACTGAGTTATTAGGCAATTTCACATCCAAATGTCAACAATGAAAAAGATGAATCGTAATGTCCCTTTCACCCAAGAAAAGTCGCCACTGTTCTAAAGTAATTTCTTTGCCCTCAACACATTCTGCTCATCTTCCATTGTTTAAATGAGAGTTCTAAAATTTTAATGCACCTCTTGAATTGAAGAAATTTCAAAGAGATCAGAGAGAAAAGAAAGAGGCCAAGAGAAATAATGCTCACGAATCTTGTTAGGAGATAGTAACTAGGTTGCTTTTCTGCCTGTAAAATTCCTAACATGAAATTATCATTTTCTGTTTTGTGAAGTAGCATGGAAAAGACATATAATGAAGATACTAGAGGTATAATTAAGAACATGCCATTTTTAGAGAGAGAATGTACTCAGGTCACAGTGATATAAAGTTTCTATTGATCACTTTGGTATTCACAGGTTAATATCAAATGATGTCAATTTGAAGTAGGAAAGTACTCCAATGATTAGAGAGAGAAATAGCATAATGATAGATAAATACTCTTTGTACACAACTTCTTATTCTTGCATGTGTGAAGATAATGTAAGGACAATATATATGAAATTAGCATAACTCATACGATATTATCAATATGTGTATTTTTCTTGTGCAGTGTAAGGCATTTGTATTTGATCATTTCTTGCCCAATAAACAAATGGAATAATCCAAAGGAGACATGGATGAAAACAAATCCATAAAGTTTCATGGAATTATCTTGTTAGTTTGATGATAAGAATCATGTGGAGCTGGGAAGAAGAGGGATGCGAAATAACGACATCGTTTCAAACACAAATGGATACCCACGCAGGAATCCATTCTGGCAGTATCTTCCATTACAAATTTTAAGCACCTAAATCTAAGCTCATTTGATTGCCCAACTCTTTAATTCCAATTTTCAATCACAAAACCACGACGTTTAGGTAACATTTCAATATCAGATTGTCAATAATTTCTTTTTACCAAAAAGATACAGATTATCTGATATTATTTGTCACTAATTTTTTTTTGGGGGGGGGGGGGGGGGGGGCAGATTATAACTTCAAATAAAAAAAAACATAGAATATTTTATTTGAATATCTCTATATAGAATATTTCTGTTTAAATGTTTTATTCGTTGTCAACCATAGAATATTCATATGAATATCACGGAAATCACGTTTAAGTATAATTTCATAAAAATACCATGCAGTCAAGCATTCCAAATAAGCAATGTATTTTGGAGTTATTTAAAATTCATAAATCAATACTTTTCTCTTAGTTAAAATTCTTCACATAAACAAATATGTGGGAATATTTTTTTTTTAATTTTTTATGTCAAACTACCTAAAAATAATTAATTTTGTTATATATTTCATGAGTAGTGTCACTCGCATACTTAAAAATACACGTGTTTAAACTATTATATAAATCAATTCATTTAAATTTTTTAGATCTTTAATTAATTACTATATAATTACTTCTAAACTCTAACTGGCATATGAGAAGGCTCATGTTGGATTCCATTTCCATCGTTACATCTTTTCCTGGGCTGGCGTATGACTCGAGTCCACACTATTTTTAGCTGAAAGGATTCTGATCCATCTTGTTATAGGCCATTACCTGTTTTAGGCCCAGGTCTAGTCCACTTATCTTGAAGCCCATTTATGAAGGTATATAAAATCAAGGAAAAATGCAAAAACCTGCCACTACCTTTATTGTGGTTGGATTTTGCCGCTTTAACTTTCAAAAATTGAAATTAAAATTTTAAATTATACAAAATCTTGAAATTTGAAATTAACAACTATTATATACTTAATTATTCATTTCATTAAATTACATGATATTTTTTTATAAATTTTTAAATAAAAATCATAATATTATAGTATTTTAATTTACTATATCATTTTTTCAAACACGATTTTAAACTAATTTTTATGTATTTAATTAAAATATAATATAACTAATTTAGTTTATATTAATTATATAACATATAAATTATAATTTAAAAAATAATATAATATATCAATCTATAATAATATTTTAATTCTTATTTAAAAATTTTTAAAAAAATCATAAAATCTAATAAAATGAGTAATTAAGTAGATGATATGTCTTAATATAAAAAAAAATCATAAAATCTAATAAAATTAGGGGTGTTAAACGGACGGACCGGGGCGGACCGGACCAAAATCCGCACGGATCGGGCCTAAACGGGCTCGGTCCATTTGAGCCCGTATTAAAACGGGCCCGTGAGTTGCCGGTCCGGTCCGGTCCGTTTATGGTCCGAACCGGTCCGCGGACCGGTCCGTTTTGTAAAGAAAATGGAAAAAATTATGTTTTAACCCCTAAACTTCTCATAATCTTTTACAAAGACCCGTCCGAATAAAAATTTTTCAATTTAGTCCTTACAAATTTTCACTTTAGTCCCGGTCCGTTTCGGTCCGCGGACCGGTCCGTATCCGTGCGGATTTGGTCCGCTTGGACCGCGGCCCGTTGGACTTGATCTGTTTAGGCCCGTTTTTAAACGGATCTAATTTTACTAAGTCCAACCCGCTCTAAGCCCGCGGACCGGTCCGCTTGGCCCGCGGGCCACTAGTCCATTTAACAACCCTAAATAAAATGAGTAATTAAGTAGATGATATGTGTTAATATCAAAATGTTATATAGACCTTCAAATTTATAAAATTTAAAGAGGAAAAATGCAACCACACACCAAAAATTGAATTAGATTTTTTTTTTTTTTTTGCATTTTCCCATAAAATCAATGGAGTTTGTAATCACCATATGCACAATATTATTATCTTTTCTTTTCTGTAATAGAAACATTTTTTTGTTGGCTTCTGAAAAAAGAAAACTTCTTTGCAAAACCTGTGATGAAAACCTCTGTTTTTTTCTTTCCTGTTTATCTATTTTTCTTCAATTTGAAAAGTAGTAGAACATCAAATAGTGGGCTTTTATGGCCTAAAAAAATATTAATTTTTTGACATTTTTGAAATGAAAATTCTTCGCCAGCTAATTTTTTTTTTTTTTTATGATTTTATCACTTCAAACTATGTCTTGAAAGTTTATAAATTTACCCCGTCGTATTCCTAAGCACCGTATTTTATCTAGTACATTTGAAAATATCTTTAAAAAAATTAAAAATGCAAATACATATTTTATTTTTGTTTTGTTGTATATATAAAAATAAACAAAAATTGAAAATATGAAAAACATTTGCTTTCATTTGATATTTATAATTAAATTTTGTTTGAATTTATTATTTTCCTTTTTGATTGATCATTTGTCGTAGTTTTCATAATTTTTTTATTTATCTTTATTATTTCACATTTATTGATTAAAAAAAAAGAAGTTTATTTAAAATTTTGATCATGTTGACATCAAAATCCAGTTAACAGGTTTGTCTTCAATGTCACCCCAAATTGCAAATGGAGTATGGCAGAAGACAGAAAAGAAAGATAATGGAAGA
The DNA here is from genome assembly GCA_026873985.1 of Saraca asoca. Lineage (NCBI taxonomy): Eukaryota > Viridiplantae > Streptophyta > Magnoliopsida > Fabales > Fabaceae > Saraca > Saraca asoca. The sequence goes on from JANHAO010006693.1 coordinate 8,171, forward strand.
GAAGAAAAATAATAAACATCAGAAATTTTATCGTGATTTGGCTAAAGCAAAGTTAGCCTCTACGTCTATGATGGTTTTGATTACCAGCTGAAGGTTTTTTTTTTTTTTTAGTACAATGGAAGTGTTTTCTCACAGTATACATTGTTCTCTCTATATTCCGGTAGAGTTTCTACATGCAAAATTTTTCTCTCTTTACAGTGACCACCCCTTCCTATTTATAGAAGGGGGAGGGATATAAGTGTAATTTTACAAATAATAGAATGATTATTTTCATCACTTTGGGCATTTAATACTTGGCGTCGGGTAATTAATGCTGGGCAAATCATTGTCAGATTTTCAGAGGGCTGATGTGTAGGTTTGGAGGTTGAGCTGTCAGTTGGAGACGTAAGCCTTGGATTGCTGACTAGGCTCTGTACATGAGTCCGACTCGCTAACCTCACAACCTAGCATTGCGCTGGTGAGCGAGCTGGAACTTTAGCCGACCTTGCTGTTCTTGCTCAATCATTCTCCTTGAGGACATTTGAGGTGTTAGCCTTCTCGCTAATAGGTTGAAGACCTCCTCAGCGAGCTACGCTCTCTGCTACAATGCTGCTCGATGTCTTCAGCTTGCGCCCAATGATTTGGAACCCTCGTTGAGCGACCTTGTCCCTCAATCTGGGCCTCCATCTGGTTAACTGTGTCTCCTATTGGACCTTGGTTGGTCCAAATCGTGCTTTCCGAAAAATACCCATAACATAAGCCTCATAACTCTTAGCTCGCTTTGCGAGTTGGGAGTTGCAACTAGTAGTCAAAGTCTTTGTCTGGAGTCTGTAGGACAAATAGGTCTTCCTGCTCAGACTATTGCGTTGTCTTTTTTGTCTTTTGGGCTTTCATTTCCTTTGCTTTAGACCATACTTCTCACTGTATATGGTTTTCAATTGTTGACGTGGTGAACTCCTTTTTTTTGGATCGTTTGATTTAGAACAACCGAATGTCCCTTGGGTCATTTGATGAACCTGAACTAGTTTATAAAGCTTATTAAGCTCCCCTTGCTTCCCCATGAGATTGCATAATGGATGCTTTAGTTAAGCCCTTTATGCTTTCAGTAGTTCAATTTCTGGTGAAGCTCTTCATGGTGCGTATGGTCCATTGCAAACGTTTTGGGGGTGCGAATGACCCGTTGCATGTGGCTTCCCTGAATAACTTCTCTTATTAGCTTCTAGGAAGTCTTGTATGGATCTTGAATTATTTCTTCACGGCCTTTCCGTGAAGTTCAGCCTTGCTAGTCGGATTCTTGACTCCTTTTTGAATTACTCTGGGTTTGAGTTAGGAAAGGAACCGTTAGTTGAGAAAGGCTATAAGTAGGAGTAGCCATATTCATTTGTGCTTCATCCAATGGGAGTTTATCTCTTGGAAGTTGGCTCTTTTTTTTTTTTTATTTCTTGTGGGAGTATTAGCTTCAGGCTTTTGCTTTATCTTTGTGTATCAGATTTTCTGATGTAAATCAGCTTCATTGAAGGAAGTCTTTTAATGAAACTTCAAGCATTACGTTCATGTCTTTTGCCTTCATAAGCTCATTATATTGACAACCCAATCAGCTGTCGACGGTAGCATGACTAACTCCGTTTGTATGATCAGTCGGTCATGTCGATTCGCGCAAAATTTTTGTGAGTGGCTAGCATTTCTTGGACACGTGGTCTTAGTATTGTTCACACAAGAGTTTTGTGCATAAAGCACTTCTTGGACTCGAGGTCTTAAACTTGTCCACGTAAGATTTTTGTGCGTGGCTAGCACTTCTTGGACGCGAGGTCTGGGAATTGCCTACCCAAGGTTTTTGTGCACGAAGCACTCCTTGGATGTGACTCACGCAAGATTTTTATGCATAGAGCACTTTATAGATGCAAGGCCTTGAACTTATCCGCGTAAGGTTTTTATGTGTGGAGCATTCCTTGGATACGGCTCACGCAAGATTTTTGTACGTGGCTAGCACTTCTTGGATGCGAGGTCTGGGAATTGCCCGCACAATGTTTTTGTGTGCGAAGTGTTCCTTGGATCCAAATCGCACAAGATTTTTACGCGTGGAGCACTTCTTGGATGCGAGATCCTGAACTTGTTTACGTAAGGTTTTTGTGTGTGGAGTACTTCTTGGACGTGGCTCACGTAAGATTTTTGTGCATAAAGCACTCCTTGGACTTGGCTTGCACAAGATTTTTGTGTGTGGACCATTTCTTGGACGCGAGGTCTTGAACTTGTCCATGCAAGGTTTTTGTGCGTGGAGCACTCCTTGGATGTAGCTCACGCAAGATTTTTATGTGTAAAGCACTTCTTGGACGCAATGTCTTGAACTTGTCTACGTAAGGTTTTTATGCATAGAGCACTCCTTGGACGTGGTTCACGTAAGATTTTTGTGCATGGCTAGCACTTCTTAGAAGCGAGGTCTCGAACTATCGTCTTAGTCCAGTGCTGCATGATCTGTGACCTCAATGAGACGTTTGGCACTCCCATTCTGTCTCACGCATGACTTTTTGATTTCTAACTGTGGCTGGCAATAATTACCCCCAATTTGATACGCGTGCCTCATCATGAGCTGGTTGTTATCCCTCTTTGAGCCATCAAATCATGGGTAGTTGACAGTCCTCTTGATCCAACGGTCGGATCGTAACCCCTTATAAACCGAGAGGACCTTCTCTCTGGCTCTCAATTGCCATTCAAAAATTTGTGGAGTTTCCATCTCCTTTACTCATTTACGTTTTCAACTATTGCAACAGCTCCTCCACCACTGATTTCCATCAGGTCCAGTCCACTTTTTTAGTTAGCAGCCGAGCTTTCAAACCTTCTACCTCTGTTAGTCACGGTACATCTCCTCTATCTTTGCATTTTTTTAGGTTTTCCTCTTTTGTAAGGAGTAAGGGACTTGGTTATGACTGGGTAGGAGACTATAATGTTGATAGGTAGAATTGGTTTAGGTAGAACTGGTTTAGGTGCTTTGTTGTGTTTGGATCAGAATAGTTGGAGCTGCTTATAGGCTTTAGGATTTTGGACATTGATTCTAGTCTTTTGGGATTTTGCGATTCGATCGGAGTGTCCCCTTTATTTGCTAGAGTCCGGGTTGTTGTTGTGATGACTTAGGGTGTGCATGGTCTATAGTGTAGAGGGGGTCGTTAATCTTAGCCTTTTGTACGATTCACTTTCAACGACTTGACCAACCTTTTTTCTTTGCGTAGATGGAAGCAGGTCATACACGTCGCCGCCATATAATTAGGATCAAGGACAATAAACCAGACTCATTCCAGAGTGCAGGGGTCGCACGACGTACTGACAAAGCAACCTCAAGTGGGAGGGAGGTCACTACAGGCCCAAGCACTTGTCCAGAACATACTGAGGGTCGAGAGACTGAGCACGTATTCAAGCTGCATTCTTCAACTGTGCGTCTTCATGACATTCAAACCACAATTCAGTTGTGCTGGATCCCTAAAGGGTGCAGTGCCATGGTTCCCGCTTCGGATGATTACGCTCCTCATCCACCCCGAGGCTTCATAGCTAACGGTCTCCTGCACCTCACAATGGGATTAAGATTTCCTATGCCACCCTTCATTGTTAACTTTTTAAACAAAATAAAACTCAGTCCATTCTAGCTAACACCAAACTCATATACTTCACTTATCTCGTTAGCCCTTATCCACATGGGCAACGACCTTCCCTCACCATCACCCGTATAAGAGTATCTTACCGAAGGGGGATGCAAAGGGGAAGTCCAATGCAGGGTGTTTCAAGTCTTGTTAGTTCTACATCTCATGCCCCTCATTATGCTACCTTGAGAATTTCAATTTTGTTCTCGTTCTAAGTAGGTGGACTCGGTACGAGTAAACTTAATAGATTTTTTATATTTACTCTCGATTCTGACCTTTGCTTGATTTTACAGACGGGACTGGTAAGCGACCAATGCTAGGGGCTAAAGAGTTGGAGGTCTTGGATAAGTTTGTGACATCCAATGATCTTGAGAATGATTTTCGATTTGACGAAAGCATCCTCTATTATTATAAGCTTGCTCCAGCAAAATCCACTGAGGTCACTAGAAAGGTAGGAATTCACTGACTAACAAAGGTCAGGCCCACAAACTTTGACAATTATGACAAAGTGATGGAGCTCATCCTCAAGACACTGCCCTTAGACATCAAGGAAGAGGCCCTTCTGACCCACGAGATCGATTCAATTCCAGTCATTGCAGACCAGCCCCCAGTCTCTAAGACCGAAACGACACCAGTTGTCGTAGACCAACTAGTTGTTCCAGCTGCTCCTGTTATGATCCCTTCATTAGGACCAACCCTTACACCACGATTTGAAAAAGTAGCAATAGCTAACATCGCCAGCCCTTCTGGTCCTCCTCCAAATAAGTGGAAGTTTAACAAAGGGAAAAAGAAAGTGACCTCTTGCAAGCGCGCAGCACCAGAGGCCAAGACTATGAGACCATTGGCCAAGCCCAGCTCCAAGATAGAAGGGTATGCTTGGACCTTTCTAGAGAACATGAGCACATTCTTAGGATATGGTGACCAGGTCAGGGTGTTGGAGGCTAAAGAGTTCACAATTGGGAGGCTAGTAGGATATACGGCCCGTCACGGTTTGGTGGTAAGTATTGCTCCTTGTCTTAGTCAATCTATTTGCTTCATAGTCTAATCTTGTTATTTGTTCTCTTAGAGCTTATCGACTTTGATGAAGATCGAGGAAGTGCTTCGGGACTAAGATGACGAGAAGTTTGCTCTTGTGGACGAGCTGGTAGTCCAAATAGCTAAGGTCCTAGAGTTCAGGGTGAAAGTCAAAGAGCTAGAGACTACTTTATCTCGAGAGGCAGAGCATCACGAGATCACTGAGATAAACTTTGGCCTTGCTACCAATGACCTGAACAAGGTGAGAATAGAGCTGGATGAAGCCCAATCACATTTGCAATAAGTAATGAAAGTAGCCAACAACGCCGAGCAAAATGCGAAATCCACAGATTAGCGAGCTGAGGCAACCGCTGAAGAATTGGAGACATTGAAGAGAGAACTTTAGCTCGCCAAGGAGGAAGCGGCCAAAGCCAAAGTAGAGATATCCTTGCAGGTGGCAGAAGCAACCAGGGAAGTAAGGACTAGGACTTGCACTGCATTCTTTTTCATTTTGTGGGAGAAATATCCCGAGCTGGACTTCTCCTTTTTCGGCCCCCAGGCTGTCGAAGTCATAGATCACTACAAAAGGAGAGTTGCTAAGGCCAATTCCATGGAGAAAGGATGGAGTGTTGGGGTTGAAGTTCCTCCTGCTGAAGTTTCCATTCGAGGATAAGGTAGTTTTCAAGTTGCTAATGTTGCTCCAGTGATTGAAGTTCTTGATGCTCCGGCTTCCAATCCCCGCCCTGATGAAGACTTGGCTCGTGAGGCTCCAACCTCTTAGAATATAAGTTTTGTAACTTTGATTTTTTTCCTTCCTATGAATTATGAAAAACTTTGTGAACATTCTGTATGAAGTAACTTCATTGTAATGGAAGCTGAACATATTTCTCCTTATTATTTTTATACTTGGATGTGTGAACTTGTTTACTTATGTTAGGACGAGAATTCAACATTATACATCAACCGCTATTACATTGCATAAGTCGTAACTTTACATAGAATTTTATTCCATAAAGAATTTAAAGAATCATATATATATTTACAATGAACTAACTCTTATACACCGGGATATCTATTGGTAATAATGACAAAGGTGCTCGACATTCCAAGCTTGGGGGAATTCCACTCCATTCATGTCTACTAGATGATAGGCTCCATCACTCATGATTCTTTCAATGAGGTATGACCCTTCTTAATTTGGTCCTAAGGTCCCCTCGTTAGGTTTGTAGGCTCTGAGGAGAATAAGAAGTAGGATGAGGTCATCAGGCTTGAACTTTCGAGCTCATACTTTGTGGTTATAGTACTTCACAACATGTTACTGGTGGGTGACAACCCTGAGGCTAGCTCTTTCTCTTGCTTCTTCCATAAGGTCTAGGTTCGCAGTAAAAGCTGGTCATTATCTTCCGGGTTGAAAGTAATTCTTCGTTGTGTTGTGACCTTGAGTTCTACTGGGATCATTACCTCACATCCGTACACTATCGAGAAGGGAGTTTCCCCTATAGAGCTGTAAGGCATGATCCTATAGGCCCAAAGCACTGTCTACAATTCATCTGCCTAGGATCCCTTTTTAGCTTCTAGTTTAGTTTTCAAGATTCTCTTGATGATCTTGTTAATGGCTTTTACTTGCCTGTTGGCTTACGGATAGTCTACGACTATGAAGCTTTTAGTGATTTTAAGGTCATCGTAGAATTTAACAAACTGCTTGCTAGTAAACTGAGTCCCGTTATAGATTATGATTTACTGAGGGACTTCAAACCTATAGATAATATTGTTCCACACAAACTTTTCAATCTTGGAAGATGAGATCTTGACAAGTTCCTTCATTTCTGCCTACTTGGTGAAGTAGTCCTTGGCCACTATTGCATACTTGTAATTTCTTCAAGCCTTAGGAAGTGATCTGATCAAGTCTATTCCCCATATTACAAATGGCCACGGATTGGTCATTTGCTTCAGGTAAGCTGGCAAAGCTCGCAGTACCTTTGCTAATCTCTGGCACTTATCGTACCTTTTGACAAGGTTTATAGCATCGACAGAATTTAATAAACTGCTCGCTAATAAACTGAGTCCCGTTACAGATCATGATTTACTGAGGGACTCCAAACCTGTAAATAATGCTGTTCCACATAAACTTTTCAATCTTGGAAGATGAGATCTTGACAAGTTCCTTCGCTTCTACCTACTTGGTGAAGTAGTCCACGGCCACTATTGCATACTTGCAATTTCTTCAAGCCTTAGGAAGTGGTTTGATCAAGTCTATTCCCCAGATTACGAATGGCCATGGATTGGTCATTTGCTTCAGGTAAGCTGGAAAAACTTGTGATACCTTTGCTAATCTCTGGCACTTATCGTACCTTTTGACAAGGTTTATAGCATCTTGCTTCATCATTGGCTAGTAGAATTCTTGTTGAAGAGCCTTTTGTGCTAGGAACAGCCCCCTAGCATGGTTTTCACAATGACCTGCATGAATCTCCTCCAGAATAGTATTGTAGTCTTCGCCATCTATGTATCTCAAGAGTGGGATTGTGAACCCTCTCTTGTAAAATGCGTCATCATAGATGTAATATCTGGCTGCTCGAGCTTGTAAACGTTATGCTTCGAGTCTATCTTTAGGTAACTTTTCATTCTATAAGTAATCCATGATCGGATTCATTTAGGAGTTAGGAGTTCTAGCAATCATCATCATGACATCTCGTTGCTTAATGTTTGGGGATGGACAGAAGAGCCAAAGCATCAGCGTGCGCATTTTAGGCTTGCAGGATTTGATAGATCTCATATTGCTAGAAGGTTCTTAATAGTTCCTGGACTTTTTAGAGATAATTCATCATCTTCTATCCTTGAGCTTGGTATTCACCCTTCACTTGGCAAACGATGAGTTGCGAGTAGTTAAAAATCTTTAATCTTTTGGCTTGCACCTCCCAGGCTAACCGCAAACCCATCATTAAGGCCTCATACTCAGCTTCGTTGTTAATGGCTTGAAAGCCAAATCTTAAAGCACAAAAGAACTTGTGTCCTCTTGGACTGACGAGAAGCATCCCTGCCCTGGCCTTTTGGTCACTGGACAACCCGTCAATGAATAGCTCTCACCATAGGGCCTTTGAAATTTCTACCTCCTCTTGCATTAGTCCTGTGAATTCAGCAATAAAGTTAGCCAGTGCTTATCTCTTGATAGCTGATTTGGGCTTATATTTGATGTCAAATTAGGTGAGCTCTATTGCCCATTTGAGTAACCATCTTGAGGCATCCATCTTTTATAGGACTTGTCTCAACGGAACTATGTGAGGACTCTAATACTATGGGCTTGAAAATATAGTCATAGCTTTCTCGAGATAATAACCAGGCAGTAGGTGAGTTTTTCCATGGGTGAATATCTTGTTTCGGCATCCAGCAGCCTTTTGGTCATATAGTAAATAGAGAGTTGAGTTTAGCCCTCTTCTCATGTTAAGGCAGTGCTTAAGGCATGCTGGGATACTCCTAGGTACACAGTCAATCTCTCACCCTCTTTTGGTTTGGAAAGGAGAGGGGCTTGTCCGAGGTATGACTTGAGTTTCTAAAAAGTGACCTCGTACTTAGGGTCCACTCGAACCCCTTGGCCTTTTTAAGGACTTTGAAGAAGGGAATACATTTATCTGTTGCCTTCGAAATGAACCTACTGAGTGCAACAATCTGGCCATTCAAGCTTTAGACATCCTTTAGACCAGTAGGAGAACGCATATTAGTGAGTGCTCTGATTTTTTTTTTAGATTTGTTTCGATCCCTCTATTATTGACTATGAAATTAAGGAATTTGCCCGAGGCCACTCCAAACACACATTTATGCCGATTCAGCTTCATTCAATACCTTCTTAGGGTTTGGAACATCTCTTCTAGGTCACGAATATGGTTAACTAGCTGCTTGGATTTTACCAGTATGTTGTCAATGTATGCCTTTATGATTTTGTCAATCTGCTCCCGAAACATCATGTTTACTAATCGCCAGTAGGTTGCCCTCGCATTTTTAAGCATGAAAGGCATTACGTTATAGCAATACAAACCACGATTAGTAATGAATGAGGTATGCTCTTCGTCCTGTGTGGTGATTGGGATTTGATTATATCCTGAATAGGCATCTATAAAGCTGAGGAGTTCATGCCCTGCTATCGCATCTACAAGCTGGTCTATCCTCGGTAGGGGGAAACTATCTTTAGGGCAATCCTTATTAAGGTTAGTAAAATCAATACACATCCTCCACTTCCCGTTCTTGTTCTTTACGAGGATGAGATTGGCCACCCAAGTGGGATAATGCACTTTTCGGATGAAGTTGTTCGCTAAGAGCCTATCTACCTCTTTTTTAAGCACGGCGTAGCGTTTTGTGGTCATTGGTATTCTCTTTTGGCAAACTGGCTTGACCAGGGGATCAATATTCAATCTATGTGACATCACATTCAGATCGATACCCATCATGTCTTCATGGTTCCAAGCAAAAATGTCCAAGTTTACCTTCAAGAAATCCATGAATTGTGCTTTCATATCGGGTGGTAGGCATTTCCCCAACTTAAGGCATCTTTCCTCATCTGCCTTGCTTACTCGCACATCCTCCAGCTCCTTAACTAGTTTAGTGGCTCGCTCAACGTCCACTTCTCGAGGGTCAAGGTCATCGCGAACCCTTTTTAGGCTTGCTGCTCTCCTTTGGACACCACATTCACCTTCTTCCCTTGAACCCCAAGTTTAACTGCATTCTCATAGCAGCGCCTGGCTACTTGCTGCTCCCATCGCATGCATTTGATTCTGTTTGGGGTTGAGAATTTGATGGTTAGGGTCCTTGTAGATGTCACCATGTCAAAATTATTCATGGCGGGTCACCCCAACACCATATTGTAGGTCGATGGATAATCTATAATTAGAAAGTCCACTATGATAGTTATTTGCTAGTCGAGGTCCTCTAGGGTGAATGGGAGTCTGATTCGTCCCACTAGGATTACCCATCTCCTGTGAAATCGTAAAGGGGTTTGGGTGAAGGATTCAGCTGATTCATGCTCATGCCCATCTGGTTGAAGCATCCCTTATACATCACATTCACAGAGCTCCCAGTATCAACCATGATCCTCCTCACCTCAACGTTGCCAATCTTTGCCCAAATGACAATCACATCATTGCGGGGGTAATAAACTCCTTTCGTGTCCTTTCCTATGAACGAGATGCTGTCCAAGGCTACTTTGGACTTTTTAGCGAGTCTTTCACGTTCCACATGGCTTGCAAGGAGGACACGACCCACTACTCTTATATAGTGGTTATGTGACCAATTTGAAGTGCCTGCGATATGAGGTCCACCGTGTATGATGAAGATGATTCTCACCGAAAGTGCTTCCTTATGCTCAGGAATTTAGTGATGCTGTGGTGCAGGCTGCTAGGGACGTAGGGGTCGCTACCCCAAGGATCTCACCATATAGTCTCTTAGGCGACCTCTCCTAATGAGGTCCTTAATTACGTCCTTCAATACCCAGCAATCCGATGTGTTGTGCCTGACTTCATTGTGGTAGGCACAGAATTTGTTGTGGTTCCTCTTCTTAATAGGAGCCCTCAGGGGCTTGGGCCTACCGAAATCTTCATTGTCCCTCTCGGTCACATAGATCCTATCTAAAGTATCTAATAAGACGATATATGTATCGTAGTGGCTTCAAGGTTGAAACTGTTCATTCTCAGCTTTCTTTATGGTTTAGCCTCCAGAGCTCCCTTTCTGACCTTCTCTGCTGCCTCCACCTCTATTTCTCTTCTTACCTAGGTTGGAGGTGCTTGCCTCCTCTTTCTTGTTTGACTTATGGGATCAAAGATTTCTTCCCACTGGATCTCCTTGGCAGCTCGCTCATAGAACTCACCCAGGCTCTTAACGGGGGACTTGTATATGTCTTTATATAGTTTCCTATCTTTTTGGAGCCCAGCTGAGATTGCCATAAGAATACTCTCATCTGATGGATTTTCTACATTGCTAACTTCTTGTCAGAACTTGGTGATGTAGTCCTTGAGCGACTCATCTTTTCGTTGGAAGACCATGGCTAGGTGGTAGGATGGGGCGAGCTGTTTCTTTAACGCCCTGTATTGGTTGAGGAACTTCGTTTGACATTCCTCCCAGCTCCTTATGCTGTAAGCTGGGAGACTTCTAAACCATGTCTGTGGCGCTTCTCTGAGTGTAACGGGGAAGACTCAGCACTTCACCAACGGATTGGAGGTCTACAGGTCTATCTGGACGTTAAAAGCATCCAAATGGCTGTAGAGATCACTGTCATTATTGTACAAGGGAATGTTTGGGATCTTGAACCTACAAGGAAGGGGCTCTATCTCGATTATATTAGAGAACGGAGTTCACTCCTCGTGGGATTCTTAATTACTTTGAGACACAGTGTTCTTCTCCAGTTGTTCCATTCTTTGGAGCAGTTCTTCAATTATAGGATCTTGGCGCTTATATCGATGGCTGAAAGTTCATCCATTATTTTCATCTCACTTACTGCTAGAATGTTAGTCTAAGGTCTTATGCCTCTTGTCATTCTCATGACTAGACGAGTTGTGATTTGTCTCTTACTCACAATTGATCTCATACGAGCTTTTGTCTCGATGCGAGCTTTCATCTTGTTGATCATCCCCCTTGTCCTTCCGAACTCAATGAACTTTGGATCTCAACCGCAAGTTAGATGAGTGGAGTGAACCGGCTCTACGAAGATCCTAGCTTGTTCCTCATACTGAGGCTCTGACTGATGATGTCCACCCTTGGGTGTAGCAACTTCACCCTACCTTGGTGCGCCTTGGGTGTGCACCTGGGCCAATGCTTTGACCATATCAGTCAGCTCTTTCATGGTATTCTCAAGTGCTTCCTGACGTCGGTCAAGTGCTTCTTGGCATTGTTATCAAGTTTGAGCTTCATTAGTTCCGAGAGCCACAAATTACTGTTGGATGAGGGAAGCTGTGCCAACATTGGCACCTGTCGAAGGGGTAGCTGCATTCCATTTTGCATCTGGCCTTCAGGCTGGCCAGTAGGGATTTCTATACTCTTGATGGCTTTTCCTCTCACCATTGTGTTTAAAACAGCTTAGAATAGCTTATCAGAAATGAAAAGACAAAGATTGTACAGTGAAGGCCCTCCTTTTAGTGCCAAAATGTTGACACCAAAATCTGATTAATAGGTTTGTGTTCATTGTCACCCCAGACTACAAGTAGAGTATGACAAAAGACAGAAAAGAGAGATAGTGGAAGAGAAGAAAAACAACAAACACTAAAAATTTTATCATGGTTCGGCTAAAGCCAAGTTGGCCTCTACATCCACGGTGGTTTTAATTACCAACTGAAGGTTATTTTTTTTAGTACAATAGAAGTGTTTTCTCACAGTATACAGTGTTTTCTCTGTATCCCAACGGAGTTTCTGCATGCAAAATTTTTCTCTCTCTTTACAATGACCACCCCTTCCTATTTATAGGAGGGGGAGGGATACAAGTATAATTTTACAAATAATAAAATGATTATTTTTGTCGTTCTGGGCATTTAATGCTTGGCATTGGATAATTAATGTTAAACAAATCATTGTTGGATTTTCAGGGGGCTAATGTATAGGGTTGGAGGCTGAGTTATTAGTTGAAGACATGAGCCTTGGATTGCTAACTGGGCTCCGTATATGCGTCCGACTCGCTAACCTCGCAACCTGGCATTGCGCTGGTGAGTGAGCTGGAACTTTGGTTGATCTCGCTGTTCTTGCTCAGTCATTCTCTTTAAGGACGTCTAGGGTGTTAGCCTTCTTGTTGATGGGTTAAGGACCTCCTCAGCAAGTTACGCTTCCTGCTGCAACGCTACTCAATGTCTTCAGCTCGTGCCTGATGAGTTGGAACCCTCGCTAAGTGACATTGGCCCCCAATCTGGGCCTCCATCTGGTTAGTTGTGTCTCCTATTGGACTTTGGTCAGTCCAAATTGTGCTTTTGTCATGACCCAAATCCTGAGGTCCGTGACCGACGTAGAAGGTCACCATCAGGAATCCCTTTCCTTCAGGAAACCCTCTACAAGCCTTACCATGCACGTGACATAACACTAATACACATAAATTCCATTAAACAATCAATATAAGTTTTATTATCTCTACTGAAAATTCGTCAGAATTTCCTCTGTTTTTTAGACATCTGGCCACATGGCCTACATTCAAAACAAAGGGGCTACATGCCCATCAACCTGTATAAACATATAACATATATGCAGTGGC
>JANHAO010006694.1:0-20994 GCA_026873985.1 Saraca asoca
TAAGAGGTGAAGGGTTTTAGGAGTTTATTTAAATGTTTCTCCTACATTTTTGGAATTGGACATCCTAACATATCTATCTTGGAGAATGTTGGATTGGATGCTTCCTTTATTTTATGAAAATGTCTTTTAAGTAGAGCAATGATCTCATCATGTTGATCAAGCCATTTGCCCTATTCATCCTTTATGAGTTCTATGCTTCTTCTTTTTTTACTTTTTTTATTTTTTTATCTTTTGCAGTTTATTACAGTATGAAAATATTTGGTGTTGCGATCACCATTAGGCATCCAAATCTGCCTGGCTTTTTAAGCCTAACTGATCTCTCAGCACTTGAGTAAATATTCCAATTGGTTTCTATATATATTGCTTCTCTTGATTTTCCTTACTAGTGTTGTACATGCCTTTCTCATTTTCTAATAAATCTTCCAATTCTTTAATTTTAACAGGCAGTGTTCCAAAAATTTCTTTGTCCCAAATTCTATAGACATATGCAATTTTATATAGTTTATGATAGAGCTGATAGGCTCGTGAGCTAGCGTAAGGATTAGACCAAGATCTTTAAATAATGTCTACACAATCAGGATAAGTAATCCACATATGTTGAAACTTAAAATTGTGCCTTTTGTATCCTAATTTCCTCTAAGTGTTGACAAACAGAGGACCATGGTTGGAAGCTGCAATTGGAAGGCCTTGAACTTGGGTATAAGGGAAACAAAAGAGCCATATCTCATAACAAATAACTTTATCAATTCATTTCAAAACACATTTAGGCCTTTCCTTATTGTTGGTCTATGAAAATCAAATTCTCGTAGTTATTAGATTAAGTAGACCAAAATCCAGTAATTTATTTCTAGACTCACAAGCCCCTGGGAGATCAACATTAGAACTACATTTGTCTTGGGCATCCAATACTTGGTTAAAGTCACCCAAAATTATCCAAGGCATCTTGGATTGATTGGAGAGTGCTAAAGACTAGTATGTCCCAGAAACTCCCACAATTTGTCTTCATTGGCTACAATAGAAGGGCCATAAATAGCAGGTAACCAAGCTTCTGGCATTCCCTGATTCTTGATCTTTGCATGAATCCAGTTGCAAGAAACAAAAAATCTGGACATGTAAGAATTCTGTCCAACCCAGAAAAAGGACCCCCACTTTTACCAACTGGTTTTACACCTGCACTACGCACAAAAACTAGACAATCATTTACTAACACTTTGTACATTATGAAGAGTCTCAGATAAAAACAAAAAAAATGAGATTTAATTTTCGGACTAGCTGCTTACATCTCTGAATTGTCGAAGGGCAACCAATCGCTTGACAATTCCAAGCCAACATTCTCATTTCTGCCAAAGAAGCTAATATGGGATAACCTCCTTGAACCCCATAGTATACTTCTGCAACATAGAGATAATATCCTCCGTTGTTTATTCTAGTAGTATATTAGCATGTTCTGGAAATATCAGCACCTTCATTTCTCCAATTCTTGCATTATCCTTTCTCCCCTCATTTGTCATCAAAGCATGTGATTTATTACTTTTCTTTTCTTCTTGATTCTTTAGAATGCTCGTGCCTTCGTTTTCTTGAACTTTCATTAGAAGAATGGTTCACCACAGGAATTCCAATCTATCCTACCTTGAAGCAAATGTGGGATGGCTTTTATTTAAGACCATGCATGCACAGTAGGTGATATAAGGTCTAAATGCAAAAAACCAATTAAGAGGGTACACTAGAAATGGTCAAGTTTTGGAAGGTCAAAAATAGATTTATTCCAAGCCAAATAATCTGTGAAAGAGATTGGACTGGGTTTGGAAAACATCAATAAAAGCTTGGTCATTTGCTTGTAATGCAACCTGCAATCGTAAGCTGTATCCAGTGGAGATGCTCCATGAAACCATTCTATTAACGTAATATTTATGTCCAGCCTCCCCATTTGTGAGTCATAGTTTGCAATTGGGCAAACTTCCCTATTAGCAGCAACAATAGAGGCTTGTTCACTTCCTCTTGTTCATTTTCTATTGTAAACCCATTAGGACCCACTTCCATTGAGTCTGTTTGACCGGTCCTTGGCTTGAGTGAAAACTTCAATCCATTAGGCAGCATTATAGTTCGAAGGACATGCATTAGTCCTAGTCATCTATCCTCCTCAGAACTTGGCAAGGTTCTTGGAATATTGTTGTGAAGGTGTGTAACTTGGATTGGACGGACTTTTTTTGCGTTACACTTGAAACAAATAAATATTAAAGGGAAAGAAGTACCACTTATCAGTACACAAGCACCCCAACCCCTTACAGGACTTAAACATGTTAAAAATTGGAAACTGGATTGCAAGGAGGATGCAGCCAATTCAGACCTACATAATGATTCAAAAGGAAACTAACATCATAGCAAATGTTCCTCCATGAGCACCACAAATCACTTCCATTGATAATCCATCTCTTCATGCCTTGGTCTTTAGTTGCCAGAATAATGAGTCCTAGGACTACTGGGGCAAATTCTAAGGTAACTCCTTACACCATATAATAGAAGCATTGACAAACTTAACTCCATGGCACTCTGAAACAATCCTCAAGTAAACAAACAACATTTCTCTTAAATTAGCACCTGCATTGCAGAACTTTACTACCCCGGTATTTATATTTGATAGCTTGGAAAACGATCAAATCAGAAGACCATGTGGCAAAAGTTGCAAAGTGGACTTGATTTGCTGCATAGGGTTCATTTTATTTAGTATTATTTTAGGCTGGCTGTTGATCTGCATGTGGAGGGCTTTGCCGGTGTTCATTAATATCTTTTAAGGGTGAGTCATCATCTGTGTCGTAGTAAAGTGGAGAAACTGGTGGCGTAACCTCATGATCTACAAGTCTGTCATAAAAATCAATACGTCAAACATCCAATGGAAAATAGTTAAACTCTTTACGTTCATACATAGCAGATGAACATAAGTTGTTTTTCTAGATGGCCGGCTAGCAAAGGCTCTAGCGTCATTCACAAAGTTTGTGTTAGATCAACACCAACTTCGACATTATGCAGTATTGAATCCTTTCAAACTGTCTTTAGAGGTCATCTGAAATCTCAAAATTTGCCGATATGTTTGAATACATGTGTCTGCTTTGTGGCCAATCCTCCCAAAAGAGAAACACCTTCTAAAGATTCGGTCATATTTGTACTGAACTTAACTCCAAGTTCCATAATCTAAACACAACATAAAACCCACTAATGATGGTGCATGAAAATTTAAAGACACACGTAGTTTAACATAGGCTTCCCAGCAAGCCAGTGGGCCAGTCCGCCCATTGCACATTCCCAATCATCGAGCCCAAGTACACAGCAAAATCTATTTTCTAATATTCTAAAGGGAGTCCCCATAGCTGAAATTTCTAGTGCTCTAAGATCACTCAGTCTCATGTGTAGCCTCCAGTGTTCTACTACAAGCAAAGCACCCTGAATTGCCCACAGGCCATTGGAAATTAAAGATATACCTTTATCATCTTCATTCTCGAAGTAAATGACATACTACTTCCCTTCTCTTCCGATAACTCGAAATTTTGCTCGTAAATGCCATGCAGCAACTAGCTAAGGCCGTATGCAGATGCCACACAAGAAAAGTTCTTTCATCAGCAAGGAACACAATAAGGCATCTATTACATCGAATTCTACTTTAACGAGTCGCTGTCGGATCGAGGCTGAGGATCGAGGCTGACAACTACGTCATCCTCTCGATAAAACAAATTCTTGCATGTCTTCCTCCATTGGTTCCAAAGCATCACTTGAATCTAAACTGCTATCAAACCTCCCAATTTCTCTGTATTGCGACATGATAACAAAACTACGAGGAGAGATCAGCTAAAAGGGATTAAAAAGAAGAATTCTTTTGATACTTCGTAGATGACTATATGTGAAAAGGACACAAAAGGCTTGACCTCTAGGCAAAAAAGTGAACATGTAAAATCTAAAACACACCAAATCTGAAACCAAAGGGACCACAAGAAGAAGACAAGAACAGACTTTGCAAAAAGCTTCCTTTTTAACAAGGAATAAGAAGAAAGGCCACATTACATTACTCGGGAACTTTTAGGAGAATGCTTGCAATTTTGATAATGATTAGATTGTCTCTTTTTATTGTTGCTAGACATCATAAATATCTCTTAAATAATTTATTTCTTATTAAATAGAATGATAGTAATTATGTAGGCGATTACTTAATTAGTTAGATATCATAAATTATTTTATTAAAGTAACATAAATAAATAAGAATTTTTGATTAAGCACATAAATTAAGATATTATAAATTACATTTAATAATTTAAAAATTTTTAAAAATATAAAAACTTAATTTAAAATTTATGATGGTAATTAATTAAGTTGGACATCCAAAGCTTGAAAAGTTTTTTGGACGTGGAAGTCTAGCGAAAAGAAATTGATATTCAGACAAAGAAAAGGTACATGCAAAGTCACCTAGTAGAGAAAACATAGGATGTAGAAGGTGAAAAAAGGACAAAGCAGACCTTTGTGAGATATCAGAGACTTAAGAAAGGGTTTCAAAAAAAAAAAAAACACTCAAATGAGAAGAAAGATCAAATGATCAAATGATGAAGCAAAAATCAATAAACTTAAATGACATCATTAGTTTTATTATTGGTTTGACTAATTGAACCAAAACCATGACCTAATAATTTGTTTTTTCAATTTTTAAACAATTTATTTACATAGTGAAACTTGTGCCACTCACAAATACAAATTAACTGACAGTATCCAATTGACCAACAGCAATGAATTGTTTAATTTTGTGAAGCAAAAAGCACCCTAAACAGAACATACGTAAGTGGGAGGACAAAAGGATACAAAGGATAACTTGCTCCAATGCAATGTGTGCACCTTGGAAAGTTTGGACATTACTTGCAAAAACATCAAGGAAAATCATTTGTTCAAAGGTCACAAGTGGAATTATAAAATAATTCAAATATATACTAATCAATTGTAAATATTAAATGATAATGATGATATTTATTTGCTGAATATCTTAGGAAACACTTAAAACCTAATTATAAGAAAAAAAATTCAACAAAAGAGAGCAATAATTAAGATTAATATGAAGAAAAAAAAGGATAATCTTAATAAAAATATCAAAATTTAAAACTTGATTTTAAATAAATGGTAAGTACTTGATTTTAAAAGATTAATTATGGTTTAATATTCTAATCTTCTACCTTTCAATTTTCATTCTCATTTTTTAAAAAGCTAAAAAGAAGAAAAAAATAGATATAAAGAGCAGTAAAATCTCAATTTTTTTATTTTGTATGTGACATAGCGTCAAAAAACTATGTATATAATATAATATTCATAAAATAAATAAACAATAAAATCATAATAAAAAAATAAATTTAACTTGAATAACTTATGACAAATACAAAAGAAAAATACACATAAATTCCCTAAAGTTTTTCAAAATTACAAGAATCTCTTTTCTAATTTTAAAACTTAAACAATCCTTAAACTTTGAAAAGTGTTACCCTTTACTCCATTTTAATAATTTTCGTTATAAATTATGATCTATTCCAGTCCAAAACAAGTCAAGTGCAATTTTTTACCACCCATTGTCAACTTTACCCCTTTAATAATATATACATTTTTTATTTACTACAAGCAATTTTCTGTGTTTTGCCAGTACAAAACACACTCTCAAGCAGACTGCAAGCTACTGTGTTTTACATGAGCAAAACACACTTCCAAGCCAACCTTTGCATGTTGGTTCTGAGAGGGGACTTAGATTTTCAAGAAGATACACAAGTTTGGGCAAATTACATATGTGAAAATATCAGGTTTGCAACTTGCCAACCTTTGCATTTCTTCTTCAAAAATCTCAATTCATCTTAAAAACCATTATTTACACTTAAACAAAAATAAAAATGTCTTGAAAGAATGTTGGGCACTTGCTAAACCCAAAAAATGACTTGCAAAAAACAAAAACAATATAGACATTTTGTTATAAAAAACAAATGACCAGCTTAGGACAAAATATATCACAATTTATAACTATAGTCATAAAAGTAAAACAAAGCGTAGCACTTTTCAAAGTTTAAAAGAGATTCTAGGCTTTAAAAATTAAAGGAAATATCCATCTAATTTTGAAAAAAACCTAAAGAGAAATCAGTGTTTTTTTTTTTTCCAAGTCAATGTGGTTTTCTCCATAAATATTGATCAAAACTTAATTTTATTACAACAATTAGAATTTTCATGTTTTGCCTCTAAATTTTTCCCTCAATTTTCAAAAAGTCAAAAGAATAAAAATAAATAAATAATAAAATCTAAATTGAAAAACTCAAAATTCCAAACTCAAATTGCAAATGTAAAATAAAGATAATAGTAGGAATATAATATAAAGATATTAATTAATATCTGATATCCTAATTTTCTACCTCACAAGTTAAGTTCCCTTTTAAATTTTCAAAATATTAAAATAGGAAAAATAAAGACAAATAAACAATCTAATCACAATTTTTCTAATTGTGAGTTAACTTCATAAAAATTAGGGTTGATATGATGTCATCAAAAGCAAAACTAGCAAGACAAACGTGATGTCTTCAGAAGAAAAATGATCTCATGTCACGTGACTAGACTAGAAATAATAGAAGAAAAATTCCCACAAGAATTGAAGCCAATCTTGACTCTCAGTGATTCCTGATCTGAATTCTGTTCTCTTGTAGTACATCCAGCCAACTACTTGGTAAAAAGTATAATTACAATAGAAAGATAAGAGCATGTCATATAGAGATAATATAACACTTTGCACTCTAAACTCCTAAATAAATAGATAACGTAACATTTAGAACAGTATTATTATCTATCAATTGGATAATAGAATATTTGCCTTAAACAAATAAACATATCTATCTTTTTTTTTTAGATCCAGTTTAATAATTTACATTAAAATAAATTTAAAAACTATACAATTTTATTATTAGAAATAATATTTTAATTTTTTACAAATCCATTCATTCAAGTTATTATTCACGTAATATTCATTCATAGCATAGGTCATACTAGTATAACCCAATCACCGGGTGCAATTCAATTGCAACCAGTGTGCTTTATATTTACTTACAAGAGTCTGATTATGTAAGCTGTAGCTGCAGTCCACACATTCTATAACCACTATATACAGTAAGTTACATCAGACTATTCACATCTACCATATATGCCGAATTTTATGCCAAACTATTTTGGGTTCTATGATGTGAACTTTTGGTTTTGTATGATGGGAAGGTACTTTTTGTTTTGCATGATGAGAAGCAATTTTTGATTTTGCTTGATGCTTAGGAACTTCTGGTTTTGCAGCATCATGAGGAGGAACTTCTGGTTCTGCATAATGGGAAGGAACTTCTTGTTTTTCTTGATGAGAAGAAATTTTTGGTTTTGCTTGATGCTTAGGAACTTTTGGTTTTGCAGCATTATGAGAAGGAACTTCTGGTTCTGCATAATGGGAAGGAACTTCTTGTTTTTCTTGATGAGAAGGAACTTCTGGTTTTACATGATGAGAAGCATATGGTATTTCAGAACAGGCATGAGGAGAATGAAAGGTACCTATAAACATATCTTTGGCCAAGAGAATGGCAACTCCAAGTAGCAGGTTCAATAAAATCATGTTTAATGATGGTAGAGTTGTTTTATAGACCTGCATGAAAGATATCCATCAGTACGATGGTGCAACAATGGTGATTAGTAGAGGAAAATAGAAGAAATTGTATTATTAAAATTCCTGATGCCTTGTTACATTCCGACTCCAAGGATAACATTTATACACAATTGGCATATATTTCCGTAATAACCACTAGAAAACTATGTAACTGACTATTAATTTTCTAATAAGAGAACTACGTTCTAATGAAGAGAAACAGAAGTAACTAAATTCTAATTACTGTAAAATCATGATTGCGAAATGTCAGCCTAAAATGCCTGAATAATGATAGTATCTAATTATCCTATTACTACTTGACAGCAAAAACAAAGTTTATTACGAATCCAAGGATCTCAATGAATGGAGCACAATTGAAGACTCACATTCAAACCATAAGCAAACAGAGCAAATTTGATTAGAATAAGAATTCTGACTCAGTCACTAAATCGACAGAGGATGTTTATACAGCAATATATATGACCGCATGATCATAAAATCAGAGCAGAGAATATGTTAGGATGCCTTTTTTCTTCAAAAAGAAAAATAAAGGATATTGATAATAAGTGATACATATGGCAACATTTCAAAAAACAACAAACCTTCTCTATAACTCTGCTTTTCAGAGGATAATTTCTGTCAGCGTGCTCAAGGGTGTATCTCAACATTTGAGTGATGGTAAAATCAGTCACTGAATCATCACACTCTGCAGAACAGATGGATAATTACTTAATAGTGTAAACCATTGAGATCAAAGAATTTTGCATGAAAAAAAAAATGGGAGGAATTTCAAATGGAAAGGAAGGTATTATAAATTGACAAATGACCTGAGATGTCAAAAATTTGCTTTGTTGGTGGAATTCCCAGTACCTCTCCCAAATGTGCACGGACACGAGCACGGTCAGAAAGTGAAAGAAGATCCCCATGAGTGACAACAAGTACAGGTTTGTCATCTGCAAGTCATAGAATTAAACTCTGTTTAGAGGTCCAAAGAAAATATATGAACAGGATGGAGATATATTGAGGCAGAACCATAAAACTAAGAGAGAAACCGATAATTCTTAATCAAACTCAGGAACTGAGTCTCAAGTTTACTGCTAACAGCTTTATATTATGAATTTCCCACAATTGAAATTCAAATGCAATAAATATCCAAAAAATAACCAATAAGGAAACAAGAATCAAACCAAATGATATTATAAATTGGGTAATGCTGCTTCCACGCTACGAAAATTTGCATAACTCATGAAAAAATTTTATACTTCTCACAATTTTTTCATAAAATAATAAATTTTATATAGACTTTGCAAGTGACAAGTACAGTAAAAATTGCAACTCCATCTATCAAAGTTGAAACACAAAAAGTTCTCAAGATTTGCAGCCTTTTATAAAAAAATTCCAACTTGTTATGAAAAAGTTACATGTGCTCTAGTGCTTCTAGTGCAATGAGCATGAAAAACTAAACAATGACAGTTATGAATTTATGCAATCTAAAAAAGGCTTCAGAAGAAACAGAAGACACAGAAATATACTAAATTAGTTGTGTTTCCTTTCTCAAAGGGGAAAATTAATGTTATAAAATGCTATTAGTTCTAGCATACTTATTCTTATATAAAATCGGATCATAACATGTAGGAGTCCATCTCCCATTTTGAAAGACATCAGAAAGATTCATGTCGAGTTCAGTTTTGTAGCAGCTTGATACATGGAATGGAAATTTATGACAATAGCATTATAGAATTTATATGTAAGTTCAATTAGAAATTTAACAAAGAAAATAAAATTTTATAAATCAATACCCAAGATATTCACATGTAAGACGAAACCTTTACCTACCTAGAACATTACTATTAGTATACAATCTTAAATCACTTGAAGTTATGCATAAATTTTAATAAACCACAGCAAACTGCTTTTATAGAAATGTGATGGTCTAAACTTCCTCCATGATACAAGTCTTAGGCAAATCTTGTTTTTCTAAACAAACCTAGAGCCTCATCTAAAAAATAAATAAATAAATGAAAACTAGAAGCCCAACAAGATGAGCCCCTACTTTGTTCACACATGAAGCCCCACTCATATTCTGCATCTTCAATTATTTTTCCATCAGCTCTCTATCTCTCTCATCTTTCCCTTTCTCTCATGAGACTGACTTGAAGCCAAATATAAAATCCATCTATTCATCGGTCACACTTTTGATCCCACAAAACTTAACCATCGCTTCTTGTTAATAAACAAATTTAAACACACATTACTTTGTATGAATATAATTCTTAATTATTTGATCAAATAAACAAAAAGAATAAGAGAGAAGTAAGGTATAACAGGAAAGAATAGATTCTAGTCATACAAATACCTTTAAATGAGAGACATGGACTGTTAAAGGTAGAAGCAATTCTTTCAATATACTGTGTCTCCAAAGCACCAGTACTCTCCGTTGCTTTCAGAACAGAAAGACCATTAACAACATATATAACAAAATTCACTTTTCTCATTGTACTAAAAGAGTCATCATCATGGCGAGCTTTGCCCTTCAAACTTTTCCTCAAATTCTGGGCATCCGTATTCCTGAGAGGCAACTCTTAAAACTTGAAGTAAGTTTTAAAAGGTAAGTGAATTGAGAAGGCTTTGTATATGAAATATTCAGACCTGACAACAAGCTCTCCGTGGCGAACACCTTTTGTCATCCAATGACTTAGCATTCTATCATTTTCTTCAGAATTATCAGACAAGCTACGTGTATCATAA
Source organism: Saraca asoca (assembly GCA_026873985.1). Classification (NCBI taxonomy): domain Eukaryota; kingdom Viridiplantae; phylum Streptophyta; class Magnoliopsida; order Fabales; family Fabaceae; genus Saraca; species Saraca asoca. The sequence continues at coordinate 10,418 of JANHAO010006694.1, forward strand.
AGACAGAAAGAAGTTGAATCTCTTGGAATCATAAACTCCTGAAGGAAGCATGTCCCATCCCCAGTGGGTGAATTATCTGGCATCACAAGATACATATAGTTAAACCTTTTAAGTATATTATAGTAATCAATCCTAATATTTAAGAACATGCTAAACTGCATCATTATTCAATATGTCCTTTGCATTAAATGTATGAAACCATACATGATACTTGTGCCCTGACTGGTGTGAATTTGTCATCCTCAAACACTTTGGAGATTCTATTAATGAGACTACTTTTCCCAGACGCTTTTGGGCCAACCAATATGAGGCAAGTTGTCTTTGGAACCTCATGATCATTTAACTTCAAGCCACCCACCTTTTCAGTCCATGCTCCAGGAGAATACCTGTAACAATCAAACCACCACATTCATCATATCAAAATGACGAAGCTTTAACGGCTTCACATCACTGATCACACAATACACTTCCTTTCCACATATGCTGTCAAAAGAAAAAAAATAAAAGCTAAAATTTTGGGTTGAATTGCAGAAAGCAAATTCAGTTACAGACTAAAAGTTTATTATTTTAATAAAAAATACTGGTAGAAGATATATATATATATATATATATATAGTTGGAGAGAGAGAGAGAGAGAGATCCATGCACAGAAATAATGGGAAGTAAGAGATTAAGTGTATCAAGTCATTGTATGCATCCACTAACCAACAGAAAAAGAAATTTATAAAGCACTGAATGAATTAGTGGCACTTCAGCTTTAGAGTATCCTAAGGAAATATGGCCCTCTGTTGATTATTGTGACAGATATCTTAGGTCTATCTGCAAAACATTTTGTGGAGGGAAGCCTGGGGCCAGTTCAGAGGACTAATTTGTGGAAATTTTAAACTAACCGCAATACAAGAAACAACAACTGATGGCATCATGGTGTTAAGTTGGCATTTTCATCGGTCATGATATGTTTTTTTTTTTTTTTAATCTTTGACAATTTGTCTTCAATCATCTAGTCATATTTCAATTTTACAAAGGCAGTGACATAAATCTCAATAGTTAAAATCTTGGATCTAAAAAGAAAGTGCCAACAACTTGGATTAGTATTAAAACATAAATGTGTGAAACCGATACTCAACAAGCTAGATTCAATAAAACAAATGAAATTTGAGTTCAAATTAACACCTCAAAATTTTCTCTTTTGCCTCCTTCAAGTTCTTGCAATGAATCCTCAAGTTGTCATAACTCTGCAGAATTTCCCGGTTGATACTATGTCTCCTCCTCTCATTAGCTTCAAAACCCAAACTCGAAGGACGGCTACCTTCTTCACCAGGTACTTGAAAATCCACACCGCTTCCCCCATTCACTTTACCGTCTTCAACCTTCATGCTCACATCATCCCTGAACCATTAGAAATCAGAAAAAAAAAAACATCGCCATGTTTTGCATCAGCCCAGGAACCAACCTTAACTCTGGCCCCTTAATTGTAGTGATCACCCAACTACTTAACAAACCCATGTTTTGCAAATGTAATATTCCAAGTATTTTAAGAACAACAGATTTCAAAATCCAAAAAAAAAAAAAAAACCACAATTGTATCAGATTCTAAGTCATACACAGCTTGACTCTTATAGATCTTCTAGTGTTTATTTGGCACTGTATCTGTACTGTAAAGCTATTAGCATTTTTTCCTTTTTACCCTCGCTGACGAGTTTCAATCATACCCTGATTACTTTAATTTCCCAAAGACATTTCAGATGTTCCATATTTCCACACATAACCCTAGTTAGACACTAGCTTTACAAGTTTTTCTTCTTGCTGATGAGTTTCAATCTTACCCTGATTATTTCAATTTCCTAAATACAATTCAAATGTTCCATATTTCCACACATAACCCTAGTTAGACACTTTGATTCTGCTCTGTGATAAAAAATTCCATCAAAATTATCTGTTTGACGACCATCATTTATTCCCTTTCATTTCCCAGGCTCATGCTTCAAAACTTCTACCCAGTAAAGTCTCTCAATTTGCCCAACAAAATAAAAAATGACAGAAAAAAAAATTCCATCTTCTTTTCTTTTACTTAATAGCTGGAAACTGAGCAAACTTGGAACCACTGATCACAAGCGTACCTGAGAAATGTTGGGGAATCAGGAGAAAGTAGAAAAAAATTCTCCTTCAGACAAGAGTCTTCATCTGCACACAAACACCCAGATGAAGGCAATTTTATTCAAACACAAAGACCCAGTTAATCTTTCGTAGTATAGAAGAAAAAACAATACTAAAAATTCTTCCTTTAGCCTCATCATTTTGCATTAACTTCTTATATGAAAATATAAGGAAAAGAAAACGAAAATTAGAGATTGTAAGAAGCAGAAGTGATACCATGAGACGGAATGTAACCGCCACCCATGCTTTGCTTGATCACTTGCTGCTGCGTTTCTATTTGCGGAGTAAAGAGAATGAGAATCTATTTATGCTGAGAGCGTTGCCAATTGACATTAGGAAGAGAATATGCTCTATTCTTTTTTTATACACCTTATCAGGTGGAAAATAATCTGTTTGATATATTTTTTAAAAATATATGCATATTATATCTAATGAGAGCTATAAAATTTTTAAACTCATTTTATTATAAATTATTAAACTGAATAATAATAATAATAACAATAAAAGGTAAACGTATTTATTTTGTTCAAATAGAATATTGTCAAAATATTTATCATAACTATCAATAATATATGTTTTAATGTATAAAAATTATTTTAGATATATATATATATAATATATTAAAATTTCTACAGCTATAATGCTAATTAATAATATAAACAATTTAGAGTAATTAAAAGCCACCTATTAACAAAGAACAATTATTGAAAGAGTTATCAAATAATAATTTTAGATAATTGTTCTTTTAATTTAGAAATTTATTTATTTAAGAGTTCCAAATATATCATTATCTATTCAGTTTAAAATGTAATACTATCAATATAAGATAGATTGATATCTTTCTGTTGTAACTGTATTTGACAATAAAGTCAAACAAAAAAATTAAAAAAAAAAACTGACTTTTATTAATTCACCATGAGACCATTCCTATCCTATTTCGATATATTATTACTAGAATTTGGCTTATATAAAAATAAATTTCCGTGGGATTCGTAAACAATTGGAAAAAAAAAAAGTCGTACATACGCAACTTGCATATTTTATAAAAATTCAAATTTGATTTGTCGTTAATGTAAAGTTTTGACACATTCAACGAATGAAAATGTGACACATTACTATAAAGAAAAAAATAATTAAAAATTTTATCATCAATAAAAGAAGTCTAACAATTTTTTCATTATACGGCAACATATATATTTGATAGTATAAAACTTATGTATACTGTCAATGAAGTAAAATTAAATCCTTCATAAAAAAATATTTTTTGAAAACTTTTTCAAAATAAACTATCAACTTGTGAAAATCTTTTGTGTGGCAACTTTAATTAACAGATTTATAAAGTTTTTTAAGATTTGTATAAAATTACTTTTTATAAAAAAAAAAAAAAAACAATATGCATGCAAAATTTCCCCGAAACTATTATGAGTTTTTATAAAAACTAGCCAAGCCCATAAATAAATTGTGTATAAAAGAAAAACTCATTACACAGATTATAGAGTTAAAGTTCTTTTGTTACAAATAATTAATAAGTTACTTGTTAGTTATTTTACTAATTAAAAGCAACTATAAGTTAAAGTTAAAAACTAATAAACTAACTATATTAGTAGTGTTTAGTAAAATTAAAAGTTAAATTAGTTTATAAATGTGAAATGATATAAAAAATAATATTAATAAAAATATAAATTAAAACAAATTAATTTATATTTATTTTAAGGTCAAAATATATTGATATAATCAAAATATTTAAAATAAAAATAAAATTATATAAAATTTAATTAATTATATTCTATGAAATCATATACATTTACTTACTTATTTATGTTGAATTAATAAATACATGCTAAACATATAATAATATTTAAATTTTTTTGTCCCCTTTTGTTTTGTGAAATAATAATAATAATAATAATAATAATAATAATAATAATTGAAAGAATAGACAGATGGGTCAAAGGAGAAGACGTTTCTAAACAAGTATTTCTAATTAAATAGGACATGAACTATTAATTAATCAAAAGAAGATAAATAAATTGGAAAAGAATAATTGGAAGCTCTACCCTGATAAACTACATACTACTTGGAGTAATTTTTTAAAAGAAAATTATTTTCTTTAAAAAGTTAATACATCAAACACTTCTAAAATATGAAAAATAATTGTTTAGCAAGGTCAAGAAACTAAAAGTTAATTTCTTTGGTATGTCAAATACACATTTAATTTAGCAACATGTGTAACATGTTTGCCCAAGTCTACTAAAAGGAAAATATTATCTTTAATAAAAAAATTATACTTTTACTTATGTTTTTCTTGTGCTTTCCAAACTAAGATTTTTGAAACTTTTGAAAATTCAAAAACTAAAAGATAAGGGTTCTGTGAAATCTTTAAATATTTTTTTTTCGTTTATCAGATAATAATGGGAAATTAGTACAAAAACTACCTACCTATAGAGGAAGAAAAGGGACACCTATATTGTACAGGAATAATCCCATACAAAAACTACCTACATATAGAGGAAGAAAAGAGACACCTATATTGTACAGGAATAATCCCATACAAAAACTACCTACATATAGAGGAAGAAAAGAGACACCTATATTGAACAGGAATAATCCCATAAATAAATCTAAAACTAATAGAGAGATAATGAGTCTGTTTGACGCAAGTAGCTGAATAGTGATCTATTAGCTATTTTATTGACTACTAACTGTTAGCTGATAGCTGAAAGCTAAGAAGTTAGTTGATTGTATTAAAAATATTTGGTAAAATTAGCTCTTGATTTAGCTTATAAATATAAAATAATATAAAAGAACATGTAAATATTATTAGATAATGCATATAGTAAATTAATTTAGATTTATTTTGAGGCCAAAATATATTGACAAAATATTCAAAATAAGAATAAAATTGTCTAAAATTTAATTAAATTATATTTTATAACATCATATATTTATTTATTTACTTATTTTTTTATTTATTTATGTTAGATTAATGGACATATACCAAATATGCAATGATATATAAGTTTTTTTTTTTGTCTTTTTTAACTTTATGAAAAAAAAGCATAAAAAATAGTATAATATTAAAAAAAATAAGTATTAAAAATGAGAGTTTTTAATTAATTGGGACATGGGTTATCAATTAACCAAAAAAAGAGAGATAAATTAGAAAAAAATAATAAAAAGTTCTATTCTAATAAGTTATAAGCTATTTGAAATAACTTGTTAAAAGAGAACTTTTTTTCCCCAAAAAGCTAGTGTGTCAAATACTTCTAAAATATGAAAAAGAGCTATTTGACCGATTCAAGAAGTTAAAAGCTAGCTCTTTTTGTGCACCAAACATACACTATGAACCAAACCTTTAATATTTTGAATTAGGACTTTGACTTGAAAATAGGAAAGTCTAACAATTGAAGTTGATCCATCACTCCTTTCAATGGAAGAACACAAAAATAGGAAGAATTCAACATGTCTAGAAAAAAAGTCAAAGCAAAGGAAATCATTTTAAAGAGACAAAGTTATTTAAAGACCATAGAATTCTATTTAAAAATTCCCTTCAGATGTTCTTGTTCTCCTCAAAGCACAAAAACCAACAATCAGTAAATCTTTTATTGTCAGTCTTTGTTAGAGTCACCCTAAAAACAACCCTGGGTAGCATACCAATGGTTAAACTAGTAGACTCTTTTCCAATAGTTTCATTACAAAATTAATAACTTGTAGCTCATTGCTACTCCTCCATGGAACCCTTTTTTGGTTTTATTACCTATATACTAATTATTATGATAATGAGTATTTTATTAAAAAATTATTTATTGCAAAACTATGTCTAAAATGTATTTTATACTGATTGCTCTTTGCTCATAGCAAAATTTACAAGTTTGTGTTCCAAGTTTTTGTGAAATATCATTACTTTTGGAAAAGACTTGTTAAATATATATGATGTTGTTGACTTGTGCTTAAGTGACTTGAACATATAAATTGCTTGGAAACATGTTAATTCTTTAGATTGCTCTTTTGTTTCTGTCATAGTATTGACATTCTGCATGAAGGCTATTATTATACATATTGCTTGTTGCTCCCAGCCACATCATGTTGAGTTGGAAGCTGAATGTTAAATCATAATAAAATATAAAAGAACAACTAAATAAAGCTTGCCCTCTGCACTATGAAAATGGCTATACTGAAGATTTCAAATTCAAATAAAAGAGTAAGCTAAATTCAAATTAAAACCTTTGAAAGAAAAAGACTACTCTCTAGAAATCTTACAAATTTTTGAAAGAGTAAGCTAGTATGATAAAGACTTAACAGAAGATTACTTGCTAGAAGTGAGATAAGCTAGAAGACCAAGTTGCTCTTTGAAGACTATATCCAACGGCTAGTCTCCATCCCTAGCTATAAAAGGAAAGCAACTCATTCATTTCCATAACAACAGAACTAAGCAAATCATCTTTTACAAGAAAGCTTCTCTTTAAATCTCCTATCTTCTCAAGTCTTCTTAAGATTTTCATTTGCAACTCAACACCTTGAGAGTGTGAGAATATTGTAATATCTTAGGACAAATCTTTCTTAATTTTCACTTGTATTATTTGATTCACTAACTAGAGGTTGAATGTGAGTGATACACTTGTGAAAACCTTGTAGTTAGGGAAATTGGACTAGGTGAGAGGTAAAATCTTTAAAGTATGAGATAGGATTGCTTGAAATCCTTAAAAGATCACATTTAAATGAACGAAGCAAGTTAGACAAACCTGTTTCAAGAGTATGAACTTTTCCAATGGAGGAAGGTGAAAAGATTGAAGTCATGTTCGAAAGACTCTCCATCATCTCAAATGATCTCCATGCGCTTAAAAGGATCATCCCTGAATAAAATCTTAACACGAAGATCCTTAGAAGTCTTCCAAAAACATGGCAATTCAAGTGTGATCCAATTCAAAAAGGTAACAATCGTGAAATTCTCACCTATGATAAGCCAAGAGGCAAACTCCTAGCATATGAAAAAACATATATGAAAGAAACAAATAATAGAAGAAAAAGAAACATTGCTCTAAAAGCTTCTACATCAAGTTAAGAAGACAAAGAAAAAGATGTAGAAGAACTTAAAAATGAAAGTGAGGAAATGGTGGCTTATCTTGTAAAAATATTTATGAATATGTATAAAAGAAAATGTAAGATAAACAAAAGCTATTTGTAAGGAAAAAAAATAAGTAAGAAAAGAAATGAGAAATCAAATGCTAACTTACTTTAAATGCAAAAAGTCTGGTCACATCAAAGCAGAATGCCTGAACTCAAAAGGAAGCTATCAAAAAAGAAAGCAATGATAGATACTTAGGATAATAAATATATCTCTTTTGATGAATAAGTACAAGAAGAAAGAGAGACGGTAGTAACAAACCTTTGTTTTATAGCTAAAGAATACTATACAAACGTAATGGATCTTGATACCCCTATTCCTTATGAAAAGTTACAAAGAGCTTTTGAAAGATTAATGGATGATTCTGATAAGGTCATGATAAGATATCTTTCTCTTTTTGAAAAAAAAATATTCTTAGAAAAGAACTTGAATCTTTGAAAAAGAAAATTCAAGTTTTAAAAGAAAATGTTGAATCTTTGAAAAATGATAATGATCTTTTGAAAAAGGCAAATGAAGTTTTTGAAGAAATGAATATATTTTTTCAAAATGAGTTAACTAACCAAAATGCTTTTCTATCAAATGAAGTTGTTTCCTTGAAAGAAGAAAAAGAAAGGTTGACAAAAGAGAATCTTGGTTTGAAAAGCAAACTGGTTGCTCATTGATAACAAAATATTTTACTTATTTAATTGTCCTCTCACTTAGCATTTTAAGGACCAAAATGACTTACTTTCAGCTTTGTTAGTGTATATTTGTGATTTTGTGTCAATTGGCATCATTAGGAAAATTATGCATAATTTGGCTATTTTGAGCAGTTTTTGTAATCTAGTCATAACTCGAGCTACGCTTATCAAATTAATGTGATTCTTATCTTGTAGTAAATTAAGACATAGCCCTACAAACTTCATGAAGACCTCCAAGGCTGAATCACAAAATTGGCTATCTGAAATTACAGTTAAAGTTAAAACCAGAATGCTGCCAGAATACTATCTCAGGTAGCCTAACCTTTGTGCACTAATCAGACCATAACTGGAGTTATGGAGGTCCAATGAAAGTGAAACAAAGCCCAAATGGAAGCTAAGATACAATGATACAACTTTCATGAAGGCTTCCAGACCTGAATCTAGCGTTATAGGTGTGAAAAATGAGCTACAACATAGAGGTAGAATTGCTACGAATTGGGCCTCTGCAGAATTGGAGTTATAAGGCCCCCAATTAGCAGGGATCTTGAGTCCAATGGATCATCCTTTGCTCCAACTCACACTCAACCAGTTGGAGAGTAGTAAAAGTTAGAAGAAGCAGTCTACATTGGGTAGTTCACATAGAAAGAGTGGCAGCAAGCAACCAGCTACACCAGCCATCGTTGCCTACTCACCAAATAGCATTCTAGCTTCTCCTTTTCCCAGGCAGCAAAGTCTTTCAATTTTGTAAGTAAGTTTTAAAGTAGTTTTAGCTTAGCATTAGATAGCAGTAGTGTAGGGACATTTTCTTCCTCTTTTTCTTTGTAGTTTCTACCTTCCATGGAAGGCTATCTTTATAATCAGTCCAAGGGTTGACACTTAAAGATTAATGTAGAGATCTTGTTCCTTCATTTTACATTCAAATTGCTGGTCACTTCTCCTCCTTTCCTCTTTGTTTTTACTGTGAGATTAGAGTTGAATGGATCCATTTGATTTAGATATTAATATGATTATTGAGATTTTGATAATCACCTTTAGAAAAAGGATAGGAAAACTAAGTAATGCATTAAGATTTTGATGGATTGTTTGTAGCTGAGTTTTGCATAAGACTCATTAATCATTTTAGGGATCCTTGCTATGATTATCAACAATTGAATGAATATTTAGTGATCAAGGATGCATTAATCTTAAGTTGATTCCCTTGGTTGGTTGCTTGTTTATTATTATTTTAGTTTCTATTTTGTTAGTGTAGCCGTAGGATTTAGTTACTGCCAACCCCCCTTATTTCCAGCTCCTAATTTGATTGATATCATCCAACAAATGATCTTAGGCTTTAACCCAGTGTTGCCTATACTACAAGTAGTTTAGGTAGCTTCAGTTATATAAATTTCTAATCAGATCGGTCTCGACAACTGTATCACTCATTCCTTAATGAGTGAAAACCAACCTTCGAAGAAAAAGGAAATGGTTGCTCATTCTTTCAAGAGTGAAAACCAATTTTTGAAAAAGAAAGTAAAATTCTTGAAAAAGGATCTTTCTTGGTTTATTAAAGGAAAAAATAAAATTGAATACTCTTTTAGAAATACAAAAATGGTCTTTTGATAAAGAGGGAGTTGGTTTTCTAAAGAAAAAAAGAATGAAAAATATCATAGAAATTTCTTAATGAAGGTAACTCAAAACTCTATTCCTTCTTTACAATGTAACCTTTGTGAGAAAAATTGACATATATCTTAATCTTGTATTCATAAAAAAAGATTGCATGATCATAAAATACAAGGTTGGATACCAAAAGGTTAATATACCAAAAAAAAAACCAAAAGACTAATCTAAAAGGATCTAAAATGATTTGGGTGCCTAAAATAAGATAGCTTTCTTTTTACAAAAAAGTTTCAAAACAAGTATCATAAAGAACTATTGGTTCCTTTATAGTAGTTGCTCAAAGCATATAACAAGATATTCAAGCAAGTTCATTTCTCTCAAACCAATTCAAGGAGGTGAAGTAGTTATTGGTGATGACATAATATGTAAGATTGTTGGTATTGATAAAATTGGTATTGATTCTTCATCTTATACCAATGATGTTAGAATGGTGGAATGACTCAAACACAACCTGTTAAGCATCAGTAAACTTTATGATCAAGGCTATGAAGTTTATTTGAATCTTCTCATTATTATGTGCAAAGTATCATCAATAACAAAATACCTTTTGTGGGCTAAAGAATGGATAAAATTTATGCAATTTCCTTAAAGGATATGCCTTCAAAAGAGGCAAAAATGTTTTGTTTCAACAAATAATCAAAGTTGGCTTTGGCATAGAATGCTTAGGAATGTAAATATGCACCTTATTTCAAAATTTTGCAAAAATGATTTAGTCATAGGCATTTCTAAAATCCACTTTAAGATCTTGAATTTATTACATATGGATCTTTTTGGTCCTACAAAAACCCAAAGTTTTAGAGGCTAAAGATATGGTCTATGTCACGACCCAATCCTGGGCCCGTGACTGGCGTAGGAAGTCACCATCAGGAAGCCTTTTCCTTTAGGAAACCCCCTACAAGCCTTACCATGCAAATGCATCCATAACATCAATGCACAAAAATTCCATTATTCATTCAATA
>JANHAO010006695.1:0-20993 GCA_026873985.1 Saraca asoca
TATCCGTTGGAATTTCCGTTGGAATTTTCCAACGGAATAAATCCGTTGGAATATTCCGTTGGAATATCCGAATTTTCTTGTAGTGAATATGAAAATTCAAGCATATCAAATTTGGGTATATCCATATAAATACTATCCAAATCTATGATTATTAAAAATTTGTTTTCTATGTCAGCATTTGCAGTAGAACAGTGACATTTAATAGGGATTTTGGGAGTTTCTTTTTATGACTTAGGTTTGAACCCAAAACAATATGTGTATATTTCTGTGATGTACTACTCATTTAATTATAAAAAAATTCTTGTTTGAATTAGTGCATTATAAAATTTAGTATTTGAGTTTTATGTATCTATACTCTCATTTTTACATTTTTTTTGCACAATAAAAATTACGTATTTCTCGTTCATGTATTTCTGATCACTAGGATCCAAATTCCAAAACTTACAGATTAACACCTAAACAATACATTGTTTCACATGGTACAAAGCTGACACTTAACTTTCAAAGTTTCAAATCCAATTCATGTTGACGTTGATGGAGATGCCATTGGCTCCTCATTTCTGATTCAAAAGCTGGCTTTTGTTTACAATCTCATGTCTCTCGATTATATCGCAAAATCTTGTATGGTTGAACCAATGGGTCAAACCCTCAATCTTATTTTATTACTACAAATGGAATTCAGAGTTGTGCCTTTCAAGCCGTGAATATATATTCATGCACTTAATTTGTGAAATTCAACGAAACCACACTTGCACTACCTAATCCCTTATTATCTTATCGTTATTTATCTCTCAATAAATTCCTCTCTTTGATAGCAAAATGTCAAAATTAATAATCCCTGTATAATTGATTGCTTCTTTCTTTTTGGATTATTCTCAATTCTTTAATAATTATTTAAAAAAGAGTTAATGACCTCATTGCTTGAATTTTCATATCCCATGAACCTATAAAAACCACTATCTCTTAACAATATCTGCTACTACTTTGTTTTCTGTTCTTTATACTCATTTGGTTGTGCCTTTTGCTGCATTATGGGTAGACCTCCATGTTGTGATGAGGTTGGTGTGAAGAAAGGGCCATGGACGCCAGAAGAAGATGAAAAGCTGGTCGCTTACATTAGCAAACATGGCCATGGAAGTTGGAGAACGCTTCCAAAGAACGCAGGCCTCAATAGGTGTGGAAAGAGCTGCAGGCTGAGGTGGACCAACTATTTGAGGCCTGATATTAAGAGAGGGAAATTGACAGATGAGGAAGAGAGGATGATCATCAACCTTCATTCAGTTCTTGGAAACAAGTAAGTATATATCTTGCTTGATTCATTCATACACAATTTGTAGAGCCAACTCGGATTGCAGAAAGGGTTAACTTAGTGGTTGAAGCAAAAGCCTTGTTAATATGTTGTTAAACGTATTTTACATGTACGATTCTCATAAACAGTAAAAGTTATTTTTTAGAGTCAGATCGTGATGAATTCCTCCGTTAATGACTTGTCTCATACATAGATGTCTGCCTTTTAACTTGTTCAGAAAAATAGACTAATCAAAGAGTATAAGGCTAAGGCTATAAGCTGAAACCTGAACACCCAATGACCTGCAAATAAAAAAAAACAAAAAACCAAGAATTTTTAGATCTTACAAATATTATCAGGTGAAGAAAAGTTGGAAAAAAAAAAAATACTAACTCCTTTTGTTATTCTTGTAGATGGTCAAAGATTGCAGCTAATCTTCCAGGACGAACTGATAATGAAATCAAGAACTTCTGGAACACCCATATAAGGAAGAAGCTGCTTCAGATGGGCATAGACCCAGAAACTCACAAGCCAAGAACTGACTTCAGGCACCTCATGAATCTTACACAGTTGCTTGGGATGCCAAACTTGGGGAATTTAATGAGTAATCCTTGGGGAAATCCTCTCAGTCTGCAAGCAGATGTAACTCAGCTAGCCAAAATCCAGCTTCTGCAAAATCTATTGCAAATCATGAGCAGCAACAACCCTCTTGTCAACATGGAGAATAACCCTAATTACCTGTTTGGCAATCAGAGCCTCAGCACTCCAATTGAAGCAATTCTCAATAGGACAAACACCCTCCAAAATACGGACTCTATCTTGAATATTGGTCAAGAATATGCAAACTCTGATATATTCCCTCAAGTCCAGACTCAAAGTGATCGATTAACTCAGCTGGATATATCAAAATCATGGGCAGGTTTAGAAAGTAAGTCTAATCCAGAAGTTCTTGGTGTCAACAACACTGATAGAAGCACTTCACATGAGAATAATATTGAAGCAGAAAAAGCACTTCCTGCATTAATTTCAGTGTCTCCAGGAACAAGTTCATTCAACCAGATGGAGAGTTGCAGTAATAATAATACAGGTCAAATACTGTCGAATATTGAGTCACCTTCCTCCTCAAATATCTTTGACGCTTGGGAGAAGCTACTGGATGATGAAACAAGTGGTTCATACTGGAAAGAGATTCTTGAGTAAGTTCTCTCTCTCTCTCTCTCTCTCTATATATATATATATATATATATATATATAAATATATATATATATATATATATCGACATGCATGAAGTTTATAGATTACAGTCAGCTTCACCGATTTGTGATATATTAATTGTTCCATGTTTATGCCATTGTTTATACAGAAGATTTATTTGATGTGTGGCTTTTAACTAATTTGCAGCTTGACATCAACTTCTGCTTCGCCAATTTCATGGTAGAGGATTTAAAAAGGATGTGCAGCTTATGGACTGTACTTATTACACACAAAGATAGACGGATTTATTCATTCTTAATGTTTTCTATGGATTGTATTTGTTTTTATTCCTTCCAATTGTAAGGGACAAAATAATGTGCATTTCGTTAAAAAAAAAAAAAGGCAAAGGATATATTTATTTGTGTTCTGCACATTATGTAATTTTGATGTTCTATTAAGAAACACTTGTACTTTACTATGTTTGTTCCTTTTTTTAGTATTATTAATAAGACTTTTTTTTTTTCTTTGCAATGACTCTCTTTTTCCATGAATTTAGATCTTCTCGTTTAGTTAATTAGTCATATTCTTATCATTATAAAAAATCGTCTCGATGGTTTCTATGGGAATAGCGTGATTAATTTGATAATGTTAAGCTTTTGACTCTTATATGCTATGCTACGTCTTGCTATAGTCAACCATGTCGCACGATTTCTCGCCTAATGCAGAAATTTTACTTTGCCTGCGGCTAAGTCTCAACATTTAATGATAATTACTTATAAGAGAAAATGAAGGTCCTTGACAAATTAAGTTCTTGAATTAGTGTATGTTAAGATTAAGATCACTTTGTTAGGTTAAAGATTGTTTGCGTGTAGCAAAAGACAATAGAATGTGGCAAAAATCCACATCAATTCATTGCAACCACCCAGTTTGTTTTCAAGCTCACTTATTGAACTACTTCCTTGAGATATGCATATTAGGTTGAGATGCAATTTGAAACTAAGGATTTTTTAAAAGCAAAAGTTTAATAGTAAACTATAAATTGCCTTATTTCAAAGTTAGAATACGCTGCAAGATTGATATATCATTTTTTAGAGGTCTAAAATTTGATTGGCCCAAGACAATTGTTAGATTTATTCGATATGATTTAAAAGATTTGTCCAAATTGTTTGAATAATCAAATTTAGTGCTTTATATATTATAATTAAATCTCAAATCTAATTAATGTTAGGCTTTATAATGACTTATTCAACTTAACTCTTGTTTAGAATGACTAAAAACAAGATTTTATTTCATTTTGAAATGAAATTCTTTTTGAATAATATTTAAATTTAAGTAGAAAAAGAATTTATTTTATTTATCATTTTTATTTTAATTATATTTTTATCATTATAAAATCCTTTAAACTTATTAAGGATTTTACTATAATTCAATTTATTTAACTTAAAACACATATATATTATTTCAAAAATTTTACCTCTATTCTAACATTTTATTTACTATAATATCATCAAAATATAATTTTAATTGAATATTATGTATTTTCTAAATATATTCAAATTAAAAAATTATTTATAAATAAATTAAAATTATTATTTTTAATATAATTTCTAAATTATATAACTTATTCATAAATAGATTAAAATCATTTCTATTAAAAGGAAATGAAAATATTGCTTTTTAAACACACCATCAAGGAGTTGGATTTGTGGCTAATAAGTGAAAACCTATAAGACAAGTTATCCTACTTCGATAAAAAATCTAATGTTCTAGAAAATAACGACTTTATCATGTCCAGTCAGTCCATCTTTTCTAACAAGAAATCTGATAGTTGAATGTAGTTATAATCACCTAAAAGTAACAAACTGTAGTTTATGTTTCCAACCGTTTTATGCTTCCCACGTTGGTGTTTGGCCACTCTGGTGTTTCTAATTTTTTTTTTTCTTCAATGGGATGTTCATTTTTATATTATCTTCAGTTGCAATAAAATAGAATGGGAATGGTAATGAGAAAGAAATTTAATAGAATCAAATGATAATTCCAACAATAAGTATTCTATTTCATTTTTATATACGGTATAATAAAATATTATAAGAATGCAATGAAAAAAAATAATTAATTATAAAAATATCCTCATAACAAAAAATATAAATTATTTATCTAAAAATAATAAAAAAATGTAAAGTTTTAAATTTTCAAGTAATATACTATCTTATTCCATTTTTTTCTTCAAGTATTCTAATATATTTTTTATAATTTTAACTCATCTTATATATTAATAAATAAATTTTATAATTTTTTATTTTGTATTAAAAATTTCATATAATAAATAATATTTATTTTATAAATAATATAAAATATCTTATTTTAAATTTTTTTTATTAAAAACATAATTATCAAATATTTTTATAATAAAAATATTAAAAAATTAATATTATTTTATTATTTATTAATATAAGGATAATTTTAAAATACATGAAAGATGTGATAGATAATTGTGTAAAATGATCAATCCAGGAATAATGAAATAATTCATTTTATTATTTTTATGATGAAAGGGAGATTCGATCATTAACAAAATGGTCATTCCTCAAATGGTCATTCCTCAGGGCATGGACATTCTCAGTTTATAATGCTTACTAAATAAATTTTTTATTTATTTTTATTCTCATTTTATTTTATCTACCTAAACATAATATTAGTTTCATGAATCAAATTCACAACTTCAACCATATAGTAATTAAGTGCAACAACTGTAATTATAATTGCTACATCTAATTATTTATATGAATGGGATTTTTTTGAATTTCTGAGAGTCCTACACATTTGAACGATCACGTAATAATTATAATTATAGTTACTCTGCTCAATCTCAATCCAGTAATTAATTGGATGGAGTTTCTTTTTCTTAAGGACCAAATGTCAAAGTTGCTCATAAATTTTTTCCTACCAACTTCGCCGGCCGATGTATTATGTGTAGCATCTGTCAAATATAGTCATGACAAGAAAATTAGCAGCTAAATATGCATTGCACCGTGCCTCAAACATAATCTAGTTTCATTTATTTGGGGTTTCCTTCCACAAATGGTGCAACTTACAATTATTGTTAAAACAATTTTTGTAAAAGATAAAAAAAATCATTTTTTATTTTACAAAAAGTTATAACTTTACAAAAAATTTACATGTAATAAATATAGAAAGAATTAAAAATTTCTATCAGCAAAAAAAAAATTGCATCACAATTTTTTTAAAAGAAAACTTATAGCTTATTATAAAAATTTATTTTTCATAAAAAAATTGTAAAAAGTATGATTTTTTTATATAAAATTTCCAAAAATTGTATGTATGGTATGTGTGTTAAAATGGATGGAAGCAAAACCTTCCAGTTATTTATGGGCATGAGAACTATGTCGCGGTTTTATCAATTTCTCCGCATTGAGTTTTAGACAGAGAACAATAATTGCATTGAGATAAATCTAGTTGCATTTATTTAAAAACAAGTGAAATTAATTTGATTAATTTCATGTCGATCCACATGAAAGATCCGAAAGCTATGAGTGAATTGAAATATAAGTACTACTACTTACAAATTGTAGGTGCATACCATAGACACTATTTGGGAGATGATGCACCCATTGATGCGTTGACCGAGTCCGAGGATGGAAAATCTTATCTTTGGATGATCCACTACCTTTTCTTTTAAGGTCTTAGGTTTGAGTAGCGTTTGTTTGATTTGACTCTGCAGTCCTTGGTGTTTTCTGAATCTCTTTTCTTGTTGATCAAAAGAACAGATTAACCGAGAGAAACAACATAGATGCACATTCTCTCCATAAATCACTCACTTGAAGTAGAGTTTGAACATCTGAAACACAGTTACAATCATAATTAAATTAATCCCTACCTATTTTAAATAAGGCTAATTTAATTTATACTATATCATTTATGCAAGAGTAAGTAAAAAATTTAACCTCACATGTTTAAATAATAGGACTGAGGTCCTATTCCTTGTTTTGTGGACAATTTGCTACAAGGGTTATTTGAGAGAGTGGAAAGTGAGTTAATGGCCGCTAGACATAAATTTTCTGGAATGCATTTGTGGCTTAGCTTCCTAAAGATAATGGCAGACAGCCTTTCTACAAGTTCACACTTCTGTTTCAAAAATGGCATATTCAGCCTGCACACATCACCTAACAAAAGACAAGCATTCAAATTTTGACAAAAGTAGAAGTCATCAACATAGACAAAACCATACAAAATCATAAAACATGATGCACGATGTATATACAATCATGCCTGCAATAAAGTCTGGTTTTTAACAAAATGACACACGGGGAACTCAAATAACTGCCAACACCTGTCATAACTTGCAAGCATTTGTGCTGGCAATACTACAAGCTTCCATCTACCCATTTTTTTCTTTCTTCTTTTCCGTCAGTCGGATCTTTACCAAAATCCAGATTCACATTGCTCCAAATTTATACCAGAGAGACTGACTCTGCCAATGTTATTTGTTTTCAGATATCAATAATTTTTTAATGTCAAATTGCCACACAACAGAGAGAATGGGTCTACAGAAAACATAAACAAGCCTAGATTATTTGTCACTATGAAAAAAAACCCCTCATATACATCTTCTTTCTCACCTCTTTTGCTACAAAATAAGACTGCCCTGATCAATTTTCCATACACAACTTGTATCAACATCATATACAACATAATAAACCATCTACTAAGGCCAAATACATTAATTCTTTAACCCAAATTTTTCAACAATCAAGTTCATATAACATTTAAAAAAATGACAAAAACAGTCTGCAGAGCACTTCAATCAATAATTAGCCAAGATACTTAATCTTTGGATCAAACAATACGACAAAGTTGAAGACTATAGTGACAAAAATGTTACTCTTGCAACACATTCAACTTACGGTAAATGTCATACTTAAAGCAGAGTTTATAACAAGTGGGAGGATCTTATTTTTGCTTGACAAAATTATTGAAAAAAAAAAATATAAGATTATTAACCAATAACAACCAGAAGTCTGTTCACTGTTTTCTAGTCGAGTATGTTGTATCTGAATTTTACCTCTTCATCTTCTGATTATTCCAGGGACTAACGACATTCAGGCTCAAGGTCAGCTAAAATCATATTTTACTGAATCCACCAAATATTTACTAGACAATTAATATAAAAGATCCAGTAGGGCAGAATCTGAGCAAATTTCCCTGATCACCCATAATAAGCATGGTCTTTGATATCAATAAACAGGGAAGCCAATTGTTTTTTCCGAGAAAATGCAAAGCAACAATATGATATTAAAAAGATGAACATTCCACGTCAATTGGGGAAAACCATACACAAATAAATGCTGGAAACCAAGCCCCTCATTATCATCATTTAATGAATTCTACATGGGGAAAATCCTAATGCAGTAATGGACAACGTAAAGGATTCCATATGTAAAAGGTTGACAGCAGTCATTAAGCTGTTAGAACTCAGTATAATTGGGAAGGATCATGAAAAGGGAAACTAATTTTAATGGAAAATTAAGGATAAAATAACCACACTTTTCAAACACACTCGGGGGTTAAAGCCATAATCCCAAAAGAAAATTATGCACAACACCTCATCTGTTACATGCCATATAAAATAGAATCAAGCAAAACTTATAAAACAATAAAACATCATAAACGATCATTTACTGTAGGTCAACTACATTAAAGTAATTGACAACATCATAGGACAATCTTTAAATAACATTGTAGTTGACTAAGTCTGTCATAATGCTCTGACCCAAAATGTCACTAAGTCTGTCAAAAGGCTCTGACCCAAAATGTCATCCTATGATCTAATTTTGATCATGGGGTGCCAGGATATGTATGCATCAATGAATTTATAAGATATATGGTAATTTCAATGGCTTAAAGAAAAAAGACAAAAGCTATGAAAAATACAAATTCAACGACTAAATATTTCAACCTATCCTGTTCAAGCAAACAAATAAATTTAGCATACATTAATATAGTTTTAGATGAATGAGCTGCAAAGGAGTTTCTCAAGTCGAACAGAAGTTTTAGAATGAGCTGAAACATGACAACAAAATAGAATATCACTTATGAAGAGGCACTGGATCTCTCTTGAAAATAGCTGAACAAACCTCCATGCATGCAAAAAGAGTATAATCTCAAGTAGTCAAACTAGAACAATTACAAGAAAACATTAGGCTTTCACTTGTCTAATCAACATTAGAAACATCTTTCAGGATTTGCTGAGTACAAAAATAGGAAACATACAAGTGAAATTTTAGTGTGATAATTATATCCCAGGCACATCAGCAGAACATGTGTCCTTCAATGCCTGGAGGATCAGATTTTGATAAATAGAGATTGTTTCTGCATCTTGAAAAAAATAGGCATAATCTAGGACTGGCAGAAGCACATCATATGCAATCTGAAAACATCTGCTAGTGTCAAATTGTACACACTTATCAGACCTCTATTTGAATGCACTGCACAGAAATATTGTCATGCATACTTCAATTTTATATATCACTACACATATAAGCCCACAGAATGTTGAAAACTTAAGAGAACACAAATTGAGATAAGAAAAGACACTTGGTCACACCACTGTAAACCAAAGGCAGTTGCCATCCAAAACAAGCATGTAGCATTTAAAATTTGGTTTATGTTTTTGTTGGAATGTGTTGCTGATAGATGTTAAAACATAGAAACCCATGTTAGAGTTTGGTACCAGTATGGGATGGTAACCGGGAATGACAAAGCACAGATATACATATCTGAGAATAACAATGTACAAGTCTAACATGTAAAGAACATCCACAAGCAGGTCCAAAGTGGAAGCAATCATTAGGTATAAGCACCTAGTTAGAATTTAAACTTCTCCAGCATAACATTTCCTGTAAGAAATATGTTAGTGATAGAAGTTAGAACCCCACCCTAGGCTTCTGTAGAAGTCTGAAATGGTTATTCAAGCCATGACAAAGCATAGACTTACAAGGCTAATTCATGCAGGACATCTGCAAGCAGGTCCAAAGGGAAAGCAATCATTAGGCATAAGAACAGACAAAGCAGTAAACCCCTTAAACAAAGACTTCAGGTAACAAATAGATTGCTTTGCATGTTATTTTTAATAGTATTGATTTCATTTGCAAAACCCTATAATCAACCAGCTATCTGCTTTTCTATGTATAATAGTCTAATAGGCGATTATATTTACATCTTAGAAGCTTCCTCAGGTGAGGTTCATTATAGTAAACCATAACCCTAGCCACAAATTTTCTTTTTCAATAAAAAATAATAACCCTAGACATAATGAGAATGAACTCACTGATGCTAAAAATGAAACTTATTCAGCAAGGGAAAAAAGTTCGATTGGCCAATCAGGATTTTCAATTTCCAGATGAAAATTGTCATGAAAATGGATAAGCATTTGAATCCATGCAACAAATTTGAGATGAAATGTAAATTTCTAATCTCTTTATAAAACTCAGTTCTACATATTGATTTCTCTCTCAGTGAGCCATATCCTTTATTCAGATTGCAAGATTAGAAGTTTATCTCCTGTCGGAGAAGGAAGAAAAAACTATGGTTTATTTAAAGATATGGGAATGGCATCAAATCGTCATATTAGCCAACCCTTTTTAATGGGAAAAGGCATGATTAGTAGTTATTGGTATTCAGATTGCAAAACGGAACTTAAAATAAACTAAACAAGAAAAACCATGAAAGAGTTTTCCATTCCTTTACTTAATAACAGAGTACCAATTAAGGAACCTGCAGATTAAAAAGCAGAGACACCATCAATAAGGTATAAATTATATCATCAACAGAATATCATAATCAGGGTCAATTGCAAATAAAGGAGGAAATCGAAAAAGAGAATTGAATTAGCAAGATGGAAGTAAAGTCATTGTGTAAAAATGTAAAGTTCCAAGGCAAAACAATTTCTAGCTAGAACTTGAGCCTCAAAATAGAGTTTTCCTAAACCTTCAGGATATTTGAGAAGTACCTATTTCCATTTCCAGAGCAATGGTGGAGGGAATATACATAATCAACATCAAAATCCATGTCATTGTTGTTATAATGTCCAACTAGCCACAAAACCTACCAATCTCACCACTGTACTAACTGCTATCTAAAAGGAATATGCAATTCATATCTATCCACCAATTGGCGAATAGGTCCATTAACCAATTTGTGGTTACCCAAAACACCAACCAATGCTTGCTAAAACCGGGTACAACACAGCATTTTTAACCCAACTCATTAGACTTGAACAGAACTCTTCTCTTCCGGTGCTGGAAGGCCACCTTCATCTCCATCAGAACATGTATTGCTGGTTATTTTCTTCTTATCTTTCTCATCCGGACTATTTGTCACCACTTTTTGTTGCTTGTACATTATATCATAGAAAAAGTCTGTCAAAGCAGTCTCATAACCCGGCATTTTGGCATAACCTGGGAAGTAGTTAATATCAATGATAAGATACCGATTCCCATATCTAGCATCCCGAATCACATCAAAGTTGAAAAGGTTCAGCTTCAATGCATGCCTCAAACCCCGAGCTATGTCGGTCATAAAACTCTGTGGAGGCATCTCTGTGTCATCCAAATTCATCTTTTTATAATACTTATCGTCAATCCTTTCATTGGTAGCCAAATTCGAGACCTGAGAGAATGACAACAAGTCCTTCTCGGAAACCCCTGGATTATCTTCTGAGACGTCCGGCAAAGACTTCCGCTTCACACATTTCACAAACTCCCCCACCACGTACACCTTGAAGATGACGCCGCCATGATTCACGAACTCCTGCAATACAATCGGCGGTTTCAACTTGTTCATCCCTTCTTGGTTAAAAACAAGCGCCATCTTGTGAGATTTGGCGCTGCCGTCAGCCACCAAAGGCTTCGCAATCACCGGAAACTTCAAAGTCTCCCATGCCTGGGGATCAAAAAGCGTTTCCTTATCGTAGACGACAATCTGCTTGGGGATCCCAAAGGTCTCATTCTGGCTCTCAATCTTTAACACAGACACCACCTGCAGCATTGAAATTCGGTTGTGAAGCCTCTCAATCGCTTCAGGCGAGTCAAGAATCACCGCATTCGGGAATTTGGCCTTAAATTCCTGCAACTGCCTCTTCCAGTCTTCGCCGTACAATTTGTGAAGGACGCAATCGAAAGGACCCTGATCAACGAGCTGGCGCTCCGTATCAATCCGAATCAGGTCAATACCGCGAGATTTCGCATGGCTCACAAATGAGTCTTGAATAAAGCTGTTTTGTTTCTTGGGTGCGAGCGCATAGCCCACACCGAATCTTGTTTCCGCCATTAATTGATGACAAATAAGAAGCAAACTATGAGATGGAAATGCCAATAACGAAATGCGAAAACAGTCATACAAGCTAAGTAAAAAGAATCACGGTCTTGAATTTTGAACCCCAAGATTTGGACAAGCTAACAAAGGGGATTTATTCACATCCGCAGGCTACTTCTCTGAAATCAAATTTTGCAGGAAGAGTAACAGAAAAGAAAAAGAAAGAAGGAAAGGATTAACACACTGGGTGTGGATATATATAGCTTAGACTAGGGTTAGAGAGATGGTGGGGGAATTATTAAGTAACCAGGGTTAGTATCAATGAGTACACGTGGCCTATTGTGCGAACCACATGAGGATTTGCGCCGCTTTATGGAAGAGAGTAAAATTAGGGGAAGGGTTGGCGGAGTGAGAGAAGTGGACGTTGCTAAAGTTACAGTAAGCGGTGATACCAAAGAGTCAAAGTCAACTCTGATAAAATTTGGTGTTTTGCCATTTTCAATGGAGGGTGTGCATACGTGTGGAAACCTCTTTGACTTTAGCCTTTTACTTTTTGGAGTACATTGAACTAAAAATTAAGTCAAATAAGTAATTCCATCAATTTTATATAAAAATTTTAATTTATGTAACACTGCATAATCAATGTCCCAATGTGAAAATAGATATGTTTTTCAGCCATATTGTTTTTTTATGGGCGTCAAGTTGTGGGAATTTCCTTTTTCATGTTTTTATCCCCCCCACTTCCTTTAATATAGAAATTGATCCAAAATTTATTTCATAAATTATATTTCTTAACTTATTTGAATTAATATCGAATTAATATTATTCAAAATCATTCATTTTATCATACATTTATATTTCAAGATTTATTCTTTCTTGTGTTATTTGTTAAAAGATTGCAAACAATTTTATGTGGCTATTCATTTAGTCTTCATTAATTTCTATTTTTTTGTGATATTCAACTACATATTTAAAATTGCATTAATATTATGAATTATGTATATTTATATACATAAATACAAATTATTTATATATGCATAAATTATAAATTAAATGGTTTAAGTAATCTTAACAAAATAATTTATTATAATAATCAATTATTTTTCATTATTAATAATTTAAATTTTTATTACCTATGTATTACACAGATGTAATATTAGTGATTTAATATAGTATGGAACAGATTACAATAATTTTTCTTTAAGTTTTAATATAAATATTTACTCACCTCTTTTATTTTTACATTTTAAATTCATGTTTAATATGTTTGTAAAAAATATGTAAACGTGTATATTTATGAAAATATAAAAGTATGAATAAAATTAGATTAATTTTTTTAAAAAATATCAATATATTTTGGTCCGTGGTACAAGATATCCATGTGCTATTGCCAAGAATCCTTAACAAGAAGTCTGTGAAGCATCTTTTAAAATATTTTTGTTTCATAAATTCCTTTCCTTTTAAATTAATATATATATATATATATGTAAATCTCATCTTGCCTAAATAGAAAACATATATACATTATACATGTATTTATAAAGTAAAAAAAATCCATACCCTTCAAGTAAGGTAGATTGCTTTCTTTCATGGGACATAAAATTTGTTTGCAACAAGTATTTTTAGCATATATGTTTTCGAAAACAGATTTTTCTTTTAAATTGTTTTCTATAATCTCTTTGATATTATAATAATCATTACACTTATTTTTATTTGAATGTTATTATATAATGAGTGTTTTTCACTCGCCGTTAATAAGTAGGAAGAATTTTTAATTTTTTTCTATTATATTCAAATTATATATTAAATTTTTAAATTTTTTAAATTATCTTTAAATTAAAAATATCTTCTCTTTTATTTATATTAAATAATTTATATATAGATAAATAATCATATTTATATAAAGACAAGATATTTTTTAATATATGATTAGTAATAGTTAATATGTATCTAAAATTTTGATTTTTAAAATTTTTATATTATCTTTAAATATAAAAAATGTTAAATTTAATATTTCATAAATTTTTGTTGAGTGTTTATTATAATTTTAATTTAAAATATATCTACAATTCTATAATTTTTTTCTTGAAATGTATATTTTCTTAAAAAATATATTAATTATGGGATATACATATAAATATGGCTAAAAAATAATTTGATGCATGCAAGAACTATTATTAATTAAATAATTAAATTTTTTAATGTGAAGTAGTTAATTTAAATATTTAAATAAAATAATTTATAAATAAATTCAACTTGATATTAATATATTAAGAAAATATTTTGATAAGATAAAAAATTTAAATGATAAATTTAACTAATTTAACATATTAATCTAACTATTTTATCAAATTAAAAAAATATAATATTTTCTTATAACTAATATAGATATAATTATATTAATTATATAGTTATTTAACAAATAAAAATATAATAATAATTTACCTACCTTTAAATACATTATAATTTAAAATCTAAATCATTATAAAATAAAACTAATCAACCTGAGCATTATACGGACTATGAAAACTTGAAAACTATATTGTTTTATGTAAGAGATAAAAAACGAAAAAAATTAAAAAAAATTTCCACCAATGTCAGATCCTAAAATATTGTGAACTTTTTTAATAGTTTTTTTTTTTTTTAGAATAACTTAATAATTTAAGTCTTTGCACGTTTGTAAGATTGTTCTAAAACCCGTTTTCTTATAAAAATGATTAAATAATTTTTTTAGAGAATTATTTTCATATTTTATGTTTTAAGAGTATTTTTTTTAAAGTAAAACACAAGAACAGCTCAGAAAATAATTATATTCGTTCAAAATATTTCTTTATTCTATTTTCATTCTCAAAATAAAGAAAAAATGTGACAATAAGAACGAGCTTTTTAGGGTGAGATTCACTCCCTTCAGTCTTCTCTTTTTCCTTTTTTCTCTTCACCCTTCTGACTTGACATGTCACTGTCTATGTACACGTTCAAATTGGAAGGCACGAGCCGAGAACGTGTGGAACCCACTAAAATGAATTTATTCAATGTATGTGAATGTATTTAGTCAAGATATTTATTATCAATTTGTGTTTGTGTGGACAAAGTTAATCGAGTTAATATAAATTAAAAACGTGCATATTAATAATTATTTTTCTCTTTAATGATGAATGAGTCTACATAAATTGTTTGGACAAAATTTTTTATTTTTACTTGTCTAAAAATTATTTACATATTACCTTTTCTATTCCTTTTTATTTATGATTTAAGGTAAATGTATAAGGATTAAAAAAGTTAATAAATAGTCTCAATTTTATGAAAAAAGAATTATATTTTATTAATCTATTCTTCATTAGAAATTATGTTAAAATAATTAAATATTTATTAAAATAATAAGGATAAAATTAGAAAAAATAATAAATGCATTCTTGATTTTTAAGATGATAAATAAAAAAAATAATTTTTTTAAAATTATAAATAAAGAGAAATGAAGGAAATAATATATCCTAAATTGAGTTTAGGTGTTTCTTTTGACTTTCCTGATGTGAAATTATTTGATACCGTGTTTTATCATTTTTAAGATAAAATTTGAAAAGTGGGTATGAAATTGAAAGGACATCACAAATATAGCAATATAAATTGAATCTTTTTGAAGATAAATTAAGCTATAGCTTTTTTAATGGAAGGATCAAGGATGTGTGTGGGCATGTTAGTTGCCTTCCAAATGCCTAAACTCTTACCCTAAAAATTCAGTGTTTCTTTTGTTTTACTTTCGAATATAAGGAAAATTTTCTATAATGGTAAATTCCTCAAGGCAGAAGTCATCTTCTTAAATGTTTGTTGTTTATGAATTGTAGAAAACTCATATGAAGGACTGTGTAAATTTACCATTAAGGCCTGAGGGAGTTAAGAACCAAACACTAATTTGACAACAACAAATACAGCAAGGCAAAATGATCCAAAAGGACTTAATTTTGAATCTTTTTACATTATCTCGCATTAATTACTGTAAAATATATTTAGTTTCGAGAATTATAAATTAAATATGAGAATATAAACACTTGAATAATATTATTATTCTGATTTTAGACTGAAATTGACAATTATAATTATGATTATGTGGTATTAATAAAATAAATAAATATAAAAAATTACTATTGTAGTCCAAAATTATAAAAAATTATAACTATTAGGATCAAATTAAAGTCATAATTTGAAGTATTGACGTTTGACATACCTGAAAGGGCCAAAGTTGCTTCTGCCATTACATTGTTCCGTGCAGGAGTAGATTTCCGGCCGATCCCTGTCTTGTTTGTATTCTGAATTGCTTGGATCCTTCTGCCACCACAGTCATACTGTTGGACCATTCTTTCAACTCCACTTCAAAACGCAATTTGAGAACTGGTGAGAGTGGAAGGAATTAAAATGATTTAAAAGTTAAAAAAAATAACAATATGATAAGTTGAAATAAATTTTGTTAATTATCAATATCACTTTTTAGATAGTTTCCATAGCCATAAATATAAATGAATGTGTGTCACCCCAAAATAAGTGGATATTTAAGATCTACGGGTCCTATTCTAAACAAATATATGTGGAGTACAGGTCACGTATTAGAGTCCCCACGTTTTTTGTTGAGATTCGGTTGGTAAGAAACACGTGCTCATTTCTTTTTATTATTATTTTTATGTTAAATGAATCATGGATGCACGAGTCAAATCAGAGAAAATAATTAATATATCGTGAAAGAATGTATTAAATAAGATTATTATTTTTATATAAAAATAAATAAGTCATAATTATTAGATTTTTTTAATAATTATCAAAATTAAAATATAATTAAAAATTATATAATTTTATATTTTAATACTAATTATTAATATAAAAATCTGATATCATAACCCATTCCTCTTACTTTTATATAAAAATAAGCATCTCATTTGCTATGTTTCTTTTAAGATTGTATTAATTAAAATGTATCTAAAATATTAATGTTGACTCATAGAGTTGGATCTTTTTCATGATTATGGCGGTGGCGGTGGGTTAAAAGTTTGAATATCATCTGAAGCACAGTTCACAAA
The DNA here is from genome assembly GCA_026873985.1 of Saraca asoca. Lineage (NCBI taxonomy): Eukaryota > Viridiplantae > Streptophyta > Magnoliopsida > Fabales > Fabaceae > Saraca > Saraca asoca. The sequence continues at coordinate 16,883 of JANHAO010006695.1, forward strand.
TAGCTCAAACAGTGGATAACTTTTGAATATATTAATTTCTTTATTTATTTAATTATTCAACCAAGCGTGTGTTTTGTGCCTTTTGGAGTTTATTTCTTTTTTTTTTTTTAACGACAAAAACATGCATGTCATTCTAATTGGTCTTAAAAGCCAAATTGAAATTGCCAATTAAAGCAATAGGTTGATAGGTCCCCAAACAAGCGGCAAACAGATTATATTAGGTATCTAATGGCCATCTAACATGTGTCTTTCATTTTCCATGTGATATTAGTTTATATTTCAGAATAGCCCACCAAAGATGCACTTCCCTTGAGGAGATATTAGATGTTCTTTCCATCAACATTGCTATGTATACAATTTAATAACAACACTAATAACAAATAATCATCATCGTCGTCGTCGTGGTTTAAAACAATTTAAGGTTGATTATTATATCAAGTTCTAAATGTGGTTTAGCAAGGAAGAGTTTGAATAGCATGTTGAAAGTTATAGATTCCACTACAAGAATATATTTTATTTTTTAAGACATTTTCAAGAAATTTTTTTATTAAAAATGTCAATACAAAATCAGATGATTATATATTTGCGATAAGAAAATTTGTTGAAAAGTTTTTCAAAAATTCATTGGAAATAAATAATGACAAATAAATTCGTCAGAAATCTATCAAAAGAGTGACATAAATTTGAAAAAAAAAATTGATGTCTTTGAAAGATTTTTTTGTCAAAATTTATTATATGTCAGATTTTTAACAAAAAAAATCTATCAAAAAAATTGAAAATAATTACAACTCACACGTCCAATCCTTCACATTTTGCCTTTCAAAGTGTTTGGAATCCCATTATGCAGTAGAACTCTTCAATCATTGTGTAGTTTCATTCTTATATTCCTGAGATAAAATTTAAAATTTCAAACTGATTAAATTATTGATAATATATTATTTTAAATTTCCACCATTTTTTTGTTGATTTGACTGAGAATTAGAAATTTTAAGATTGAATTAGATTTAAAAAATGTAAGGTAAATTAGATTTATGTTTAAATTATTAGGAATTATCAATTTATATTTTTCATTTTATTTTGTTTTCAACGTAGGTTGAATTAGATTTAGGATTAAATTATTAAGAATTACCAATTCTAGTTTTTATTACTTTTTAATACATAATGAATCAGATTTAGAAATTGTATGTTAAATTAGATTTAAGATTGAATTATTTCAAAGTACCTAGTTATAGTTTTAATTGCAATTTTTAATGCATGTTAAATTAGATTAAAAAAATTATATATTGAATTAGATTTAGGATTAAATTATTACGAATTATCTGATTATAGTTTTAATTACTTTTTTTAATACGTGTTGAATTGGATTATGATTGAATTATTAGAAATTATCTAGTTATAATTCCAATTAAGTTTTTTTAATGCATATTAAATTAGATTTAAAATTTATATCTTGAATTAATTAGATTTAAAATTAAATTATTTGAAATTATCTAATTATAGTTTTAATTATTTTTTTTAATGCACGTTGCATTAGATTAATTAATGTAGATATGACATGTTAAAGAAGTGGACACAGTAGAGGGTGACAATCTTAGATCCATGGGAAGGATCAAGGAATGTTGGTCTCGTGACCAACTTTTTGACATTAACATATGGACTAACACTATAAAAGGGGTGAAGAAGGGGATGATATGTGGATTAAAGTCTAGGGCATTAGTTGGAACAACCTCATTGATCCCTGTGAGCCATTTGAGCATCATGTCAGCAACATAAATGGATACATTCTTATGCACCGTTAGTGTTTTGTAGTAACAAGTGGAAGAGCTGTAGACACAATGAAGGATAAGCTAAGCAGTAGTTGTCGTCTTAGCCTTATATCCAACAGCCATCAGGACAACCTTCCTCGTATGACTTCCAGTCACCCCGTCTTAGCCGATTGTAGTAAGACCATACATGTAACTGCACCAACACCATATTGACGGCAGATGCCACCCCCGTAGTATCATGCATAGCTGCCTGATCCTATCCTCCCCCAGCCTTAGCCATGTAATGACCAGCGGCATCCTAATGTAACAAATGACTAGGGGGATGAGAGTCATAGATTTTGATTTTGATTAACTTATTTCATTGTATTTTTTTTTTTATTTGACAGATTTTGTATATTTATTATTATTTATATATCTAAATTCTTAAATTTAATTTTTTCATTATGTACCACAATAGCAAAAAATAAAAATAAAAATAAAAAAATTATAGATACAAATAAAAAGTTTTAATTTTTGATGAATTTTAAAAATTAAATTTCTAGCTAATCATAAATTCGTTACAAAATCCATTGAAAAATTATTTTTGACACATGTTTCTTTGATGACAATTTTTAGTCAAAAATTCATCTAAAATTTTAATTTTTAATGATTTTTTATTTTTGACAAAAAAATTTATTAAATATCACAAGATTTTTTGTAGTGTTCAAATCTCCTTGTTATCATCAAGGTAACAAACAACTTGATGGTTATACTAAAAACTTAATATTTAGAACATAATGAAGTCATGCATGATAAAGTCATCGTGTCGCGGATGCAAGCATAATATATGGGACTTGATTGTCAAATTTGTATATGCAGGAATCTCTTGTAAGTAGATTCCGCGATACACTAACCAATCGTTTAGTAATAGTAGCCTTAATCTTGATCTATTTGATTGTAAAAGATTCAAGCAAGAAATCAATTTGATTGACCAATGGGTGGGTAAAGTGTGTAATGACATAAATTATGTGTGTAAATTAATGAAATTATAATTTACAAAATCTTAAATATATGATAATTTTATTAGTTTTGGATGGAAAAAAAAATATATAGATAAAATATTAGAAACATAAGTTATAAATTAATTTTTTTAATATTTTAAATCATAAATGTAATATTTTTTGATTTGAATGGTGCAACGTTTAGATTTGAATGGTGCCTTTTCTTGAACCGTTTGGTGCAAAACGGTACCTTTTTTCTTGAATCATTTAGATACTTTTGAAAGATGGCAATGTTTGATCATTTTTTGATGGAAGAAAGGTTATAAATAGCAGATTCCTGGGGTCCTCTCACTACTCTTTGACAGTCTTATATATACCATCAAATTCAGAAAGAAAAGTGTAAGAAATCTTTTGGAATATTGAAGCAAAATCCAATCCGAACAACGAAGCAATTGTTGGAGGTACGATTCCGCTTTCTGTTTAATTCTTGTGCTTCATGTATGATTAATTAGAAGCATGTATAGGATGTTTATTATTTTCATTTGGCATCAGAGCATGAATGAAAGCCTCTACCTTACTTGATAGTTGCTGAATTTTTTTTTCAAAATTTATCCTGTTCTTTTGCGAATTCTGGAACTTCAAGAAAATTTTGTTTTTTTGTTGCATTTGGATTGAGAAATCAAAAGGAAAACGGATTTCTAACATTTATGGGCAAAAAATCAAATTTTTTGACGTTGGAATGGCCGGAAAACAGCCAAGTTAAGTTTCGGATTGCGTCTGGGTCAGGTCAGATCGAGCAGGATCCGTCTGAGGTTGAAGATGACCCAAATGACATGTCGTTTTGACTTTAAATTAAACGACATGTCGTATACTAGCTGGACTGGGTTGTCGTTCGGCACTTTATGCTGTCGTTTTAATATTTGTCCTAAAACGACGTGTCATTTTGATCGGACTAAAGGTCACCTCTCGACTGGATGACGTCGTTCTACTAAAGGATCCAAACTATGTCGTATAGAAGGATCTGATACGACGCCGTTTTATTAGACAGCCATAGTAATTATATAAAGCCTGAAACAACGTCATTTTTCTTTGCCCAAAAACGACGTCGTTTTGCCTGATAGTAAAAAAAAAAAATTTCAGAATTTTATTTTGGAGTAATTTTTAGAAATTTTTTTTATAAATTCTCACATTTATGAATTTTCATAAATTTGAAAATAAAAAATAAAAAAATATAAATATTTATAATTTTGTTATTTATTTTGAAAATTACAATTTTCATGGGGAAATTATTTTGGAAAAAATAATACATACTTTAATTGTTTATTTGAATGTATAATTTTGATATTTTATTTTTGTGCATAATTT